>WNWK01017863.1:0-41385 GCA_009830355.1 Cherax destructor
CTCTATCGGTACTGTTTTCCCTCTCCACCTGTAGCTCTACAATGTACTCAAAGCTAAGCACCATATGGTCACTGGCTCCCAGGGGGCTCTCGTGCGTTATGTCTTCAATATCTGAGCTGTTCAGGGTGAATACAAGGTCCAGTCTTGCTGGTTCATCTTCTCCCCTCTCTCTGGTCGTGTCCCTGACATGTTGGTGCATCAGGTTTTCCAGTACCACGTCCATCATCTTGGCTCTCCAAGTTTCTGGACCCCCACGTGGTTCATGGTTCTCCCAGTCGATCTCCCTGTGGTTGAAATCTCCCATGACCAGTAGCTTCGCTCTGCTCATGTGTGCTTTTCTTGCCACCTCCGCCAGGGTGTCCACCATCGCTCTGTTGTTCTCATCGTATTCTTCTCCTGGCCTCCTGCAGTTCTGTGGTGGGTTATACATCACTGCAATGATTATCTTATGTGTGTGTGTGTGTGTGTGTGTGTGTGTGTGTGAAGTGTGTGTTTGTGGTTGTGGTTGTGAAGTGTGTGTGTGTGTGTGTGTGAAGTGTGTGTGTGTGAAGTGTGTGTGTGTGTGAAGTGTGTGTGTGTGTGTGTGTGTGTGTGTGAAGTGTGTGTGTGTGTGAAGTGTGTGTGTGTGTGGTGTGTGTGTGAAGTGTGTGTGTGTGTGAAGTGTGTGTGAGTGTGTGTGTGTGTGAAGTGTGTGTGTGTGTGAAGTGTGTGTGTGTGTGAAGTGTTGAGCCTCACTATCCTCATAAAAACTCTTCAGTGCTTTCAATAACCTACCTCCTATTCCATATATTTGCAACATCTGCCACATTGCCCCCCTATCCACCCTGTCATAAGCCTTTCCCAAATCCATAAATGCCACAAAAACCTTTTTACCCTTATTTAAATACTGTTCACCTATATGTTTCACTGTAAAACTTGGTCTACACACCCCCTACCTTTCCTAAATCCTCCTTGTTCATCTGAGATCCTGCTCTCTGTCTTGCTCTTAATTATTTCAATAATAACTCAATCATTCACTTTACCAGGTACACTCAACAGACTTATTCCCCTATAATTTTTACACTCTTTTGTCCCCTTTGCCTATATACAAAGGAACTATGCATAAAAAATAACAGAAATTTCCAAGTACATACAGTGGACCCCCGCCTAACGAACAAAATTCATTCCAGAAGCCTGCTCAAGTGCCATTACCGAACGAATTTACTCCCTTAAGAAATAATGTCAAGTAGGTTAGTCCATTTCAGACCCCCAAAAATTACACTGACACAAGCACTTACAATATTATACTTACATAATTGTACGATTTCCGGGTGTTCGTTAGGCGGGGGTCCACTGTAGTCATAAAACATTTTTTACATTGCAGTTTTCAGGCTTTCTCACTTATGTTCAGAATGGCTTTCCATGATGGCTTTGTCTTGGTGAAATCGTTCACCGTGATATTCTATCTCAGAGAAACTGTTAGAACAAAACTAATTTGAATTAGAAACTTGTGTTTAATTAAACTTGAACTGAAATATTGTTGGCCAATCAGCCTCAAAATTAAGACAGAGAGAGATATATCTTTATATTTGTGTATTTTTGGCTGGACAGGTACTGAATGATAATTACAAGTTTTTTCTTTTTGGGGGATCCTACCAGGGTGGTTGTTGGCAAGTCTAGTATAGTAAAAAAAAACAAGTCTCAAGTTCAAGTAATCATTAGAGTAGCCTTGTAACACCTATAGGACTGAAATGGCATTGATTAATTCAGCATCATCAGTAATGAATCCTCCATTTTACCTCTTATCCTCTACCCAAAGAAGTGGACTGAAGCTACCTGGGTGGACCCAAATTCCAGGTAAGGAGAAACTGGGAGTTATGGGTTTCCATTCATGGCAAACACACAAGAAGTTCTTAGACAGCCTTCTCAACCACGACTTTCTAATATGGAAAAACCTACAGCCCATGGCATCATCAAAGCTATTACTCCTACCATGACAAGGTGATTTATTAATGTTTATACTGTATATTCCAGCATAGACTAAGGTGTACTTTTTTCCCACAATGTCTTGAAAAATCAGCCTGCACCTTAAAAGATAAAGATAAAGATTTATTTCTTTGCAATGGTTACAATGTGTAATTACATTTTTGGTTTGCTAAGTACAAAGAAAGTCACTATCATGCCGGGGCATTTCGG
This sequence comes from Cherax destructor, assembly GCA_009830355.1. NCBI lineage: Eukaryota > Metazoa > Arthropoda > Malacostraca > Decapoda > Parastacidae > Cherax > Cherax destructor. Next base: position 2,176 of record WNWK01017863.1, read on the forward strand.
GCTGATGATGCTCAGGGTCAGGGTCAAGGGTAGCCTTTGGGTTACACTTTAGCAGTTGTTTACTAACATTACAACTGCAAGTAGCCGACACCTGTGCGCCTTATATGCCAGAAAATACAGTAGTAATAATTCACAAGGTAGGGTTTTTGCTTGTTGTCCTATCACTGAAAATTCCCACTTTTAGAGGGGGGCTATTTTTTTTTTGCCTCAATTTGGTCTAACTACCACAGAATATATGCAATACAAAATTAAAGAGGGTACATAAACCAATAATTCATTCATTCCTCTAATTGTATTTATAAAATTCAGATATTGTATTAAGTGTTGCTTACATAATGAGGTAATTTTAGCTACTAAAGGTGGTTTCTTCTTACACAGTACAATAATGTGCCAAGATGTCACAAGCTTTACACTGCTATATGCAGTAACGATGAGTTTATAAAAATTTTATGTGGCAAAATACTAATTCTCAATTCTATAAAATTATGTCATAGTGATGCTACAGTATTCTAGACTATATGACAAAAAATATATATGTAGTGTGTATACTATTTTTATAGCTGTTCCCCATGAAGGCAGAAAGCCCAAAGACAAAAAACACATTTACCATCATGAATTCTATATCTATCTCTTCAAAATGGCTATCACATTTCAAATGTTCTGCTGAACTACGACATCCCCATCCATCCTTTAAAGTGCAGGCACTCTACTTCCCACTGAAATCTTACTAACCAATTTTCTTGAATTTCTCTAGAAATGTTATAGTGCCTTGCTCACACTCCAACAGTAAAATTCCACTGGGCCTCTTCATAGACCTATGGAAAGCATTTGATACAGTTGACCATGATATCTTGCACCTGAAACTTGAACATTACGGGGTCAGAAGACACTCACTCGACTACCTTAAATCATATCTTAGCAATAGACACCAGTATGTATACACAAATGGTGTTACCTCCATCACACAACCTGTTCTAGTTGGAGTCCCCCAGGGCAGTGTTCTTGGACCACTTCTCTTTCTCATTTACATCAATGACCTTCCTAATGCTTCCAAACTACTTAAACCTGTTCTTTTTGGAGATGACACTACCTATATCTTCTCTCACCCAAACCAAACCATACTTAGAAACAGTAAACGATGAGCTGCTAAAAATATCCACTTGGATGACGACCAACAAACTTTCAATATTGACAAAACTTACTTCACACTGTTTGGTAACAGAGCTGCAAATATTCAGCTAAACATATATCTATAAATGGTTCCTCCATTTCAAGACACACTGACGGAAAATTTCTAGGGCTCCACATTGACAGCTGTCTTAAATTTCAGACCCACATACAGCATATTTCCAAAAAAACTCCAAAACAGTAGGCATCCTCTCTAAGATACAGTACTATGTACCCCAAATGGCACTTCTTGCTCTTTACCACTCTCTTATCTACCCTTACCTCACCTATGGTATTTGTGCATGGGGTTCAACCACATCAAATCACCTTAATCCTTTAATTATACAAAGGAAAGCTGCTATGAGAGTGATTACAAACTCCTGTGCCAGGCAACACACCCCACCACTATTTAAGAGCTTGAACCTGCTTAACATACAAAACATCCACTTATATTATTGTGCCTACTACATACACAGAACATTATTCTCCAATATAAACCCTCCTCTCAAACTCCTTCTCGAAAACTACAATAGAACGCACTTGCATAACACAAGACACAAAACACTCTTTGATATCCTTTGTGTCCATCTCTCCCTATGCAAAAATGCAATGCATATACTGTAAAGGGCCCTAAGATCTGGAATTCATTGCCTGAAAATACAAAAGGGCCCCTGCCTACATACCAATTCAAGGCACTACTTAGAAATCACCTTATCTCCCAAAACTAACAACACAAACACTATATACTATCGCCACCATCAACTCAAAAACTTGCCAAATTTTATAAGATTATTTCAAAACTAAAATTGTCTCACTCTCATTATGTATAATATGCTAAAATATAATTCTGTAACTTGTCATTCAACTACAGTGGTACCTCGAGTTTCGAACAGCTCCCAACTCAAACAATTATGTACGTGTATTTTTGTAAATACTTTTGTAAGTGTATTTTTGGGGTCTGAAACGGATTAATCTCATTTTCATTATTCCTTATGTGAACAAATTTGTTCGGTATCGGCACTCAAACAGCATTCTGGAACGAATTAAGTTCATAACTCGAGGTACCACTGTACTTGTTAATTTAATTACAGTGGACCCTCAGTTTTCGTACAGCTCCCAACTCGAACAATTATGTAAGTGTATTTTTGTAAGTGCATTTGAAAGTGTATTTTTGGGGGTCTGAAACGACTAATCTAATTTACATTCGTCCTTATTGGAACAAATTTGTTCGGTAACGGCACTCGAACAGCATGCTGGAAAGAATTATCGACGAAAACCGAGGGTCCACTGTACTAGTAAACCCCTACCTCTGTTGATATAGTATAAAAAACAATGTTCAATTCGAATCAACTATGATACGTATATATGTCTAGTATTAAGTAGTCTGTAAAGCATTAGGTTTAGTCTGCCCAAAATGCCTCGGCATGATAGTGGCTTTCTTTGCACTTAGCAAATCAATATTTTAATTACACATTGTCAACTATACATGGAAATAGACTCCTTATAACATTGTAAACTATGCAAAGAAATAAAAATTTGAATTGAACTCAAAAACTGTTCATCTCTACTCACTGATCCAACATGATTACACATTCCAGCCTAATGCTCATTCCTCTACCTCACAAAAACTTTCATACCCTCCCATAATCCTTTGTTGGATGTCTTCTACACCTTCCATCCAGATTCATACACCTTTGTAATATATCTTGCTCCATCCTTTCTAAATGACCATCTCAACAGCTCTTTCTCTGCTCTCTGAAGTGTATCTTTCATACCACATAATCTAATGTCTTCACTTCATTTTCTCTGCATAATGTTCATATCACACACTGATCTCACAACTGCAGCAATAAAAGACCATGTCTCATATACAAGTGTTGGCACCAGTCTACTCAAATGCATTTCCCTTTTTGCATGCAATGTGAAATATATTTATTTCAACAGACTTGAACACCTCAGCAACTTTTTTTTTTATTAATACATTCTATATTTCAAATTGTTATTTATGACCCATTTGCCAGAACATCCACTCCCATGTACAGCACAATATCTATAACCAGTGGGTGCTCTCTCAACCATGTGTACTGATTAACCAAATATCATGGTCGGTCAGATGCCTTCACAGTGGCCAGATATAATGACAAGTATATCTGCTAACCCTCCCATCAGAGAGATTTATTTATTTTTGGGGGCTAGGTAAACAGAACACATCACTAAGTATTCTCATGCCACACATCAGTATATTTTATCTGTAAACAACAACAAAAAAATATGACCAAAATTACATCTGAACATCTCCCCTTAGTCAATGTATTTTAAAAATTCCATATATCACGACAAAATAATAATAAATGGGAGTCCACCACATCTACACCAAACAATGACTATATGTCAAAGATAAAATTATTTAATCAAGTAGCAAGAGCGAAAAAAATACAAGCACATTTTAAGGAGTATGTACACACTACTGACAACAGTGAGGGTGGCCATGGAACTACACAACCTTCTCACTCCTCCACTAAACATGGCAAATGAAAACTGTACAGACAATTCAAGTGTGGTGGAGTGTTACAGTGGGTGAAGTGTAATGGGAGAGTGTACAGTAGGGCCTTGCTTTACGGCATTCTGCTAATATGGCAATTTCAAATTATGACCAAAACTTGCTATACGGTGCACCCCACTTGGTTTGTTTACATTTTCTGTGAGCACATCTCTCTATTATGTCTGGAAACTTTCCAAAATTTCAAGTGTTTTAAAGTTATTGCATATTTTATATGTACTCTGATAATTATACTTATGTGTACCTGTACCTAAATATGTATACTTACACACTGTGCTGGTGTGCAGGTACACATTAAAATCACTAAGTCTCTCTCTACTCTTGACGCCATATTAATAATAATACGTAATCTCTTGGGCACATTAAATGTCGCATATTACATTAATATAGACATTTCCATTAATATATCTATGATATTTTTTCAAAATTATATAATACACACATTATGTAACATATAAATATGATAAATACACCCCACAATAGAATAAATTAACATAAATATGAGAAGTGGTAGCCAGGCGACTTGTAGGACTTGTGGTTGCCAGGCGACTTGTAATCAAACATTAGAGAAAATGTGTACACTATAATATTACTGGGGGTAACTAGAAAATTATTCCTTTCGTATGCCTTCACTCAGAGCGTCATTTCTTCTAAAAATGGTGTTACATGAGAATGGGAGTGTTTCTCTTTATCTATTCTACTGTATCAATGTGGAGACAACTTGTACACAATGTAATGTGATGAAAACAAGACGCATTCACCTGGTTTGTTTACATTATGTGTGGGTGGGTTGGGGTGGGGAGGGCTGCCCTGGCTGGCTACCATACTTCCCAAACCTGACTTCCTACAAATAAAACTCACCTCTCAACCTACATTAAGACTACAAATATTTTAAGGTAATTAATGAATGTACTGTATATGTATTTTATCACTCTGGGGCGCTTTAATTAAATGTCGTAGTATATTACGTGTGGGTGGGGTGGGCTGACCTGGCTGGCTATCATACCTCCCAAACCTGACTTCCTAAAAATAAAACTCACCTCTCACCCTACATTAAGACTACAAAGATTTTAAGGTAAGTAATGGGTGTACTGTGTGTGTATTTTACTTTTTATTGTTTTTAATGCCTAGTTCTGTTGTTAACTTAATATATGTTAGTGTAAACTTGTTATCTGGCATTTATATGCATTTACAAGTGGAAAAAAATGGCGTTCTGCTTTCCAGCGATGCCTGCTGTCCGGCAGTAGTCTGGAACCTAACCTGTCGTATAAGTGGGGCCCTACTGTACACACACACTGCTGACAAACTTGAGAATTGGTAAAAAGGCACATACAGCAAATGGAGACCTTTATTACTATGATGTTACACCTACAAAAGGCTTTATCAAGTATTTGACCAAACCTCATGCAGGTGAAACATAATATTAATAAGGGTCTCCTTTTGCAGCATGTCTTTTTACCACTGGCTGGCAATGCCATTCTTCAGCTACAGTTGAGGAGTGCATGCACTGCCAGTACCTTATACTAGTGATTTCACTCCCTCAAATTTATTTATCAAAGATAATTACTGATAATAATCAGATTATATCACTAGCTGCTAATGAGAACATGAGGCAGTAAAAATAAAGAGGCTCTGAGTGAGAAAATTATTGCATTTTGTGCAAGTTGTATGATAGTCAGCTAATGATTCTCACTTCACTGTTTGAACTTCATTGCTAACACACATCTGAAGTGTCTATACAACTTTTATTTGTTAAGATCTATGTATTACTTGAAAATATCATGCTTAGTGGAGTGAAGAGGAGCTGCCAGCCCCACCACACAGTGGTGCGATACAAACCACTCCCCTCATCCAATTTTTTCTCCCTTACACATTGTCTCCCTCATTTTTTCTTAGTTGTTACTTAGCAAATGTATACATCATTGGTAAGGACGTGATAAGGTCCTATTTGTTCGGTCAAATTTGATAAAATATGATTTTTCTTCAAGGTTTTGAATGAAATTTACTGGTTTACAGTATGCCAATACAGTGGACCCTCGGTTTTCGTTGAAAATTCTTTCCAGAATGTTGTTTGAGTGCCATTACCGAACGAATTTGTTCCCATAAGGACAAATGTAAATTAGATTATGTCAGAACCACTTCAAAGCCACAAATACAGTATTACATTCATCCGAAGAAACCATACCACTTATTCAAAGACATCTTACAAAATACAAACATAATTACATAGATTGATTAACCGAGTTGAGGTGAACGAAAACCGAGGGTCCACTGTACTTCAAATGACATGTTCTATCAAACTAGCAAAAGCAAAATAGCCCCATTAGACTTATAACCAGTTATACCAAAGACTATGCTATTTACTATGAATAATTGACCACCTATTATACATTCACTCCCTCTATACTGCTTCCTCTCAATCTGACATCTAATAATTTATTGGCTAGACTTATTCTTAGTCTCATCACCTTGCTCTTTTCCATATTCCCTTTCAAAATCATTCTTTTACACACCCTCCAAAACTCCTCTTAACATCTTCCACAATGTCTCATCTGAATCTAAGAAAAGTAAAGTACAGTGGTCCCCCGAGTAACGAACACCCCGGAAATCGTACAATTATGTAAGTATAATATTGTAAGTGCTTGTGGAAGTGTATTTTTGGGGGCCTGAAATAGACTAACCTACGTGACATTATTCCTTAAGGGAGTAAATTTGTTCGGTAAGGGTACTTGAGCAGGCTTCTGGGATGAAGTTTTTTCGTTACTCGGGGGACCACTGTAATGTCATTTGCAGACATTATTAAGCCCACATCTTTTCCAACACACTGGCATTCACTTCTTTCACATCAGTATCTATAAATACATTAAATAATCGTGATGGCATCACACCTCCCTGTCTGAAGCCTACTTTTACTGTTAATCCACTTCTCTAATGATGACCCTAATCTAAGTATCTTCTCATAAAAAATTTTTTGACTTCTAAAAGCCTAACACCTATTTCATACATTTGCAACAGTAGCACATCACTACCCTATCCATCCTATCATATGCCTTTTCCAAATCCATAAATATAACAAGTCTTTGTTGAAAGCACATCTCTTTTCTAGAGTACATGTTCCTAATGATCATATTTTCACTCCTGAATATAAATTTTAGCATTTCATGGTCGTTGTTGCAGTTATGGCTTGGCATGCAAGTGCTAGTGAATTTCTTGTAAGAATAGGTGCTCAAGAATAACAAAATCCCAAATTATTAGTATTATTTTTATTATTATTGTCATCTAAATATTTTTCACTTATGCACTTTAATTAAATTTAAACATTTAATTAACACAACCCTTATTTATCCTAAACTTTTCCTTGCCCCTCTGCAATCCTACTTTCTATCCCATCCAAAAAGTCTCTTGATAATAATTCTGCCATTAATATACTTGGCTGGATATACTCAACACATTTATTCTTCTATAACTGTTACCTTCTCTCTCTTGACTCCTTATTTCTTATATAAAGGAACTATACATGTTCTCATGCCAGTCCTTAAGTACTTTTCCTTCTTTCAAACACATTAAAAAACATATCAATCACTTCAATACTCTATCTTCATCTATTTTTCAGCACCATGTCTTAATCTCATCCAGCCTTACTGCTTAACACCTTTTCACCTTGCTCACTGCCTCTCTTTTCCCCACACTCACATTTTTTCCTGCTCCATGCATGAAACACAATTAACAATTTGAAATATTCTTTCCATCTTAAATGGCATTCTTTTCTTATTTATTATTCTCCAAAATTGTTAATTATTCTCAGTAAAATTTGCTGGTGACTACACAATCATTCTCTTGTTGTTCCTCACCACTCCGATTTCTTTAACCTTTTATTTTCCACATAATCTATCTTCATATTTCTCCACTATAAAAATCTTTTATGTTCTTTTTCTATACTTTATAATCCTTTTAACTTCATCAATCCATCAGTCACTCCTCTTCCATCCTACACCCACTCCTCACAAACCTCTGCTGCACACTAGTACTGCATTATTAAATTTATTAAATTCATAGTATTTATCATCATATTTAGGAGAGGAGTGCTAAACCCATAGGAATTATACAGCACCTGGGGAATGGAAGGCATTCAGGTTCAATCCAAGGAAGAGGAGAGCAGGTCCCATTCCTATGGTCAAGAGTCCCTTACCAGCTTCAGAGAACCTACCTTGAGAATCTTAAATTCATAACATATCTCCTTGACCACCACTTTATTGCTCTCTCACAATGACCTTGCATCCAAGGGTTGCTTATACCTCTCACTTGTTTACACTGCCTCATACTGGATAACTTCCTGTTTACATTTCTTTACCTCACTTCAACAGCCTCCCACCATGCATAAGGGGAATTACCAATAGGCCCCTGGCTGCCTTCAAGATTGAGCTGGACAGATACTTAAACTCGGTGCCAGATCAGCCGGGCTGTGGTTTGTATGTTGTACTATGTGCGGCCAGCAGTAACAGCTTTTTTTTTTTTTTTTTTTAGCTTCCTGCTCCTGGTCCCACCCCTTCTGAATAATCCACATTATGAATATATCTTAGTATCTTGAACATTATGATCAACATCTACTCCAATTTTTTGCACCTTCAGAATTGCAAGGTTTACTTCTCCAAGTCTTCATGGCAATACAAAAAGCTGAATTCCCTTTGGTCTACATTTTCTTAGTAACAGACTTTGTACTATAATTTATTATATTCCTTCTGCAACTCTTCTTTTGCTTTGCCTTTAACTTTTGGCATCTTCTTACTAGTTGCATCATGTACTTCATTATCACGATAATAATGAGGAGCAACTTCTAAAAGCCATTTGCCATCAATGACAACTACATTTCTCATATATTCTTTAGTAGTCATAACTAACTCATGGTATACAACCCACCTAGGAAGATCTTCTATCATACATGACTGAGGGTGAATCATCACAGTTTTACTCTTTTTTGCAGTTTTGTACATGCCACCTTTGCTAAACCTTGCCACATGGTAGAAATAGCCTGCAGTAATGGCTTTTCGAATGTTAACAGAGTCGCCAGGATTGGAGGTGACCTGCACTTCTACACGTTCCATGAGTCCAACAAGCTGATCTCTAATATCCCTTGCCCTTTTCATAGATCGATATTGAATAAAGACCTCATAGCACCACTGTGAGGAATAGTCAGTTCCTACCCACTCATTATAAACATTCATTAAAGTTAAGTGATCGCCATCTGGATGAAAGAAATTTTTACGTGCAGTATCGGCATGAATTGCCTTGTCTTTAGGCCTATAAAATATAGATCCATTTACAGACAACATTGCAGCAATTGTGAGGATTTCCTCAACGACTTTATATTGGTCAGCAGCTAATATCATACGAGACATCATTGGATCCACTGGGACTTCGGCCATCTTTCTACCAGTAGAGGTCAGTTCACCCTTGTGATTCAAAGCTTTCAAAGCATACAGTTGTTCGAGAGCAAGGATCAGAGCTTCAGCCGGTGGTGGGTCCAAGTAATCAAAGTTAATAAGGTCATGAATACCAAGGGATTTAAGTTGAAGCACAACATTACCGAGGTTAACCCGCTGAATTTCTGGGATTGTGTTTTCATCCATTTCATTCTCAAATGCCCACTGAGTGTATAGTCTAAAGCATTTACCAGGACCAACTCGACCTGCTCTGCCAGCTCTCTGATTAGCTGAGGCTCTAGATATTGGAACAACTATTAGTGACTCCATGCCACTTCTTGCATTAAAATAATTCTGCTTCGCATATCCAGGATCTATAACGTACTTTATACCATCAATGGTGAGAGATGTTTCAGCAATATTTGTTGCAAGAATAACCTTTCTTGCCCCAGGAGGAGTTGGCTCAAAGATCTTTGCTTGCATTTCAGAAGGTAAATTGGCATATATTGGCAATATTATTAACTCGCGAATTTTACTTCCAAGAGCTCTGAGTCTTTCAGTCAAAATTTCTTGACACGCCTCGATTTCTTCCTGACCCGTGAGAAACACTAAAATATCTCCAAGATGCTGAGTGATGTGGATTTGCAAGATTGTGACCGATGCAGCATCAATATAGTTAGCTTCTGGGCTTCTAGTGTAGTAAATATGGACTGGGTATCGCCTGCCTGGTATTCGGAAAATAGGAGCTTCATCAAAAAAATCTGAAAATTTTGCGGAGTCCAAAGTAGCACTGGAGATAAGTAACTTTAGGTCACTACGAAATCTTGTAATGTCCTTCAGTAAACCAAAAAGAATATCTGTATGCAGGGTTCTTTCATGGGCCTCATCAATAATCATAACACTGTAACCATCTAAACTAGGGTCCATTAGAAATTCTCTTAATAACATACCATCTGTCATGTACTTTATTCTTGTACGATCATTGGTGCAGTCTTCAAATCGAATGCTGTATCCTACTTCATTTCCAAGCTTTTTGCCCATTTCCTCAGAAACTCGGGCAGCTACGCTCATTGCAGCAACTCTTCTTGGCTGAGTACAGCCAATTTTCTTGCCATCACTACAATATCCAGCATCATACAGATATTGTGGGATTTGTGTTGTTTTACCAGATCCAGTCTCCCCTTCAATGATCATGATCTGATGTTCACTGATGGCATTTAACAAAGCTTCTCTGAAAGGAAACACAGGTAAACTCCTTCTTACTTCATCTATTGAAAGCTTCTTCTGTGTTGCAGTTAATTTTGGTTGCTCATCTTCCTCCTCTTCTTCCTCTGATGAAGAACTTGACTCTGAATCTGAATCTTTCTTCTTCTTTTTCTTTTTTTTACGTGTGCCTGCTAAGGGAAGTGATTTAATGAATTCAATTTCATCTTCCAAAACAAGGTTATATTCCTTCTCTTGCTCTTGATATTTTTTAGCCTTGTCTCTTGCTCCAAATGAGAGGGATGTTCCTCTCATCTGATCTTCCTCCCATTTCTTCTGGTCATAGCCACGTTTCTTTTCCCTTTCATCAACTTCTATATATTTATCATCGACACTTGCACCTTCTTCAGGCATCACATACCTCTGAACATTTTCTGCTTCTCTTACTTTATCATAATCTTTTGCCAATTGAAGGACAGTCTTTTTGTAGTCTCTTTCTTTTTTCTCCCTCTCTGTAAGAGCTTCCTCTTCAAAAAGATACTCATCATCTACAATATCTGCTTCTAATTCTTTTAACTTGTCATCCTTGCGCTTTACAAGGTACTTCCGGCGGGATTCCACTCTCAGTTTAGGAAGGATTTTTTCACGATCTTCCTTTTCTAACTGCAATCGCTTTGCAGCCTCTTCAAAGGCCTTTTTGTCTCCTTTATCAGCCACATTCTTTGTTCGCTCTTCATCTCGCTGCCGTAGCCTTTCTGCATATTCATCTCTGTCACGCAGGTCTTTCAGCCGCTGTGTTTCTTCATCATCATCAGAATTTTGGTCATTGGAAGTCTTCAGTAGCTTCGGTCCCTCTCCTTCTGAATCAGAGTTTTCTTCCACCTTTCGTTTCTTTGCTGCAGCTGCAGACTGACTCTCATGTTTAGAAGTATCAGCTTTAACACCACCACCTACAAGACAAAATAATTTTTAAAAAGCCCTAAAATGCTAGGGCAAGAAAATCAATAATGACAATAAGAATAAAAGTTACAATACTTTGGCTGGAATAATTCACAAGACACAATTGAGAGAAGAAACTTGAAATGAAGTTTTGGTTCATCCTGGATCATTATCAACTCATGACCTGATGATGGTCGAGACCATTATCAACTCATGACCTAATGATGGTCCAGGAATGATAGAAACTTCAGCTAAAGTTACCTATATAAGCTGTGGGTTATGTAATGACATAATAGAGAATAAATCAAAATGGAAAATATTAAATGTATGATTTATTAAAAGAATGCCCATTATACTGTATATATAGCTAAGTAATGGTAACTTGTCTGTCTCATTCTCAATCTGTGTGTGTCATAACACACAAGTTCACTCACAATGCTCACATCCATAAACTCTGAACCACCAAATCCTCAAACATGCTACATAAAACACACATAATTATAAATAGAACAGTGTACAATATGGAATAATATACTGTATACATGTATATTTTTTAACCCTTTCGGGGTCGGTGCCGTACTAGTACGTTTTACGAGCAGGGGTTGGTGCCGTACTAGTACGCCCAAATTCTAGCGGCCTCAATTTAAGCAGAAAACGTCTGGTAGGCATACATATGAAAGAATGGGTCTGTGTGGTCAGTGTGCGCAGTATAAAAAAAATCCTGCAGCACACACTGCATAATGAGAAAAAAAAACTGACCGTTTTTTTCGATTAAAACAGCGACTTTGCAGTCGATTTTCGTATGGTATTTATTGATGTATTCTCGTTTTCTTGGTCTCATTTGATAGAATGGAAGATATATTACAGAAACAGAGATGATTTTGATTGCTATGACAATGACAAGTACCTTGAAATTGAGCTCAAAGTAGCGAAAATGTTCGATTTTTGACGATGTTCAAGAGTAAACAAATCATACCATGCGTCCAATACACATCAACTGGCGAGTCTTATATTCATGCACAAGTGCTCTGATATTATTTATACCAGTTTTACAATAATGCAGTTGTATACATAACAGTAAATCTTCTATTTTTGTGTGAGAATAAAAATTCAAAATGGAAAGCAAAAGTAATGGAACAGGGGCCTGGAGACGTGGCTAATGAACAGAGAACATGTTATTTTAGTGCCAGGAATGTCTGCCTTGTTTACTCTGGACCCTATTTTGAAATTGGCATTGTTTGAAATTTGTGTGAAATTGGAAAATTGCCATTTTCTGACCACTATTTTGGGTAGATGAAATTGGTAAATAGGCGGTTTCTTGTACTCAATCGATAGAAGAAATGAAGTTCTAGCGAAATAGCTATAATTGTAGGAGACTGAAACATTGGAATTTGTCGAAAATAGGGCTCGAAGTGGGTGAAATCGCCGATGCGTCAGTGTCATAGATACTGCGAAATTCGCGAAAGCATAATTGTTAGTTTTCGATCAAATTTCATAATTTTGGTAGCGTTATGATCGGAAAAAGATTCTCTATCATTTCATAAGAAAAAAAAATTATTTTTTCCAAAATTGTTTCGACCCCATGAACACATTTCCGAGAAGGCCTGTCGACCCCCAAAGGGTTAATTACATATTTCAAATACTACAATTACCTTGAATTAGGTGCTACTGAAAATTACTTGAAACTGATAATAGAAAAAAATCAGAAATTATGAAAAATACTAAAAGTATTATACAGAAGGCTAAGGAGGGGTTGTTGAGGTGGTTTGGACATTTAGAGAGGACGAAGCGTATACATCTGTAGTGGAAGGAAGGTGTGGTCGGGGTTGTTTTAGGAAAGGTTGAAGGGAGGGGGTAAAGGAGGTTTTGTGTTCAAGGGGCTTAAACATCCAGTGTTAGATAGGAGTAAGTGGAGGCAAGTGGTTTTTATGATGATGTGCTGTTGGAAAGTGAGCAAAGTAACATTTATGAATGGATTCTGAGAAACCGGTCAGCTGGACTTGAACCCTGGAATTGGAAGTACAGTGCCTGCACTCTGAAAGAGGGGTGGGGATATTGCAGTTTTGAACTGCAGCATTGGCACCCCTCTGGCAAGACAGTGATGGAGTGAGTGATGGTGAAAGTGTTTCTTTTTTTGGGGGGTCACCCTACCTCTATGGGAGACGACTAATGTGTTAAAAAAAAATGAATAAGTGAAGACAACACATATTTTAATATTTTACCCCTAACATGGATAAAATACAGATACTTAACATGGGTAAAATAAAGACACTTAACATGGGTAAAATAAAGACACTTAACATGGGTAAAATAAAGACACTTAACATGGGTAAAATAAAGACACTTAACATGGGTAAAATAAAGACATTTAACATGGGTAAAATAAAGACATTTAACATGGGTAAAATAAAGACAATTTTATAATAATTATTATTTATAACTCCTTCAAAATGTCAGTTCCACCAGGTTACATACAATAGCTAGTAAAACCTGGCTGCAAGAAACCCAACAATAAAGTATATGAAAACACAAGAACTCATAAAAACAAGAAGTTATTTCCATGCATCATCACAACCCCTTTGCCAGACAAGCTGGCACAAATGAACTGGTTAAGGTGAATATCTGCACAACTTAAGGCATCACTCATCTCATCCATGGGATGAGGAAGACATCAGAGAAGAATTACCTAAGGTAATTGCAAGATGCAGTTTACTACAACTGAACACACCTCTCTTAACAAGTTCTTCTTCACCATCTCAAGGACCCCCTACCTCTCCTTCCCAACTTCTTAGCCCAAAGGATAACAATAACTAACCAATATGAGTTGTCTTTCTACTCTTTCATGGATTTTGGTTTAAAGTTTCAAGACGGCCAGTCTCTATCCTCAGCATCCAGCTTAAAAAATAAATAAGCCCACAGCAGGAATTGAGAAAAGAATGGTTAGGGATCTTGACAGGAGTGTCATCAATGAAGTTAAGGGAAATATTGTGAGCTTGCTCAGTGTTTTGTATGATGACAATATGTATACCTCTCTTGAGAACATGGAATGTTTCATCCAACATGTCGCAAGTGCGCTTTGCTTAACTTATCAAAAGCCTGTCTAGCAAGAAATTTGGTGAAATTTACCATCTGTCAACAAATAATGTGAGCTACCTTGACCCAGCATGCTAGCATATTAAACACCCTCAAAGCAACTGTGAGCATCAGACAACAAATGCAAGTAAATATCAACAGACAATGAACAAGCAACATGCCTTGAAAACCAAAACACTTCTCTCAAAGAAAATATAAAAATAATGTAGACTTGCAAATACATATAGCACTGACCTAGCAGCACCTCATCTCCCCAAATGCTTTATATTCCACCATTTTTATGTATGCCACATACTAATAATGCTCCCATTGAGTGAAACATCGTATTAATAAATGGCTTCTTTGTTGAAAGTACCTTGTTACCACAATGTTTTATAATGCACAATATATTCCTTTAACCCCTTCTCCTGTATAAATTACTAAATGTAAAAAGAAGAAAAACTATATACAATAGACTGCTGATTAAGACGGTAGTTAGGTTCCTGAAAATGCAGTGTTAGACGAATCTATGTTAAAGCAACTGAAGAACATAAGAACTTGTGGGAAAAATAGGGTTACGTTCCTGGTACCCCCCAAAAAGCCAAACAACTTTTTTTTAGGTCTCCAAATTTTATGAAAATAAAAATGATAATGTAATTGTTGTTCACTGTCATTAAGTATGTTTTTTTTATCTTGTTCAAGGCTACAAATGCAAAAGAAATAATATCTCTTACCATAAATTGTGGTTGCTGGTGTTTGTTAATGACTGTGGAGGGAGTGGAGAGGCATGCTGAGGCCAATCTGGGCTGAGGTGGATGGTAGTCCAGTCAGTAAGTCAGTCCAGTCAAGTGAGTCAGTAGGTCAGTCAAGTCAGTACAGTCATTCACTTCAGTAGGTCACTCATTCAAGTCAGTAGGTCACTCATTCAAGTCAGTCGGTCAAGTCATTCAGTAAATCAGTAAGTCAATCAGTAAAGTAATTCAGTAAATCAGTCAAGTTGGTCAATCAAGTCAGTAAATCAGTCAAGTCATTCAGTAAATCAGTCAAGTCATTCAGTAAATCAGTCAAGTCATTCAGTAAATCAGTCAAGTCAGTAGGTCAGTCAGTCCAGTAAGTCATTCAGTAAATCAGTCAAGTCAGTAGGTCAGTCAGTCAAGTAAGTCATTCAGTAAATCAGTCAAGTCAGTAGCTCAAAATCAGTTGTCATTAAATAAATCAGACAAATCATTCAGTAAATCAGTCAAGTCATTCAGTAAATCAGTCAAGTCATTCAGTAAATCAGTCAAGTCATTCAGTAAATCAGTCAAGTCAGTCAGTAGGTCAGTCAGTCAAGTAAGTTATTCAGTAAATCAGTCAAGTCAGTAGGTCAGTCAAAATTCAAATTCAAATTCAAATTCTTTATTTCATGTAATACAAGGTGGGGGGTACTTATAGTTATACATTAAAGTTGATATTACAAGATGGCCAATAATATGCCTAGGTATGCCTAGGCTTTTCAGGCAGTCTTATGATAGGTCTTACTCAATAGCTATACAATGGATATACAGATTGTAAGGTTAGGTTTACAAAATTTAGGTACTGGAATTTAAACATTGAGAATTTAACAATTAGTATAAAAAGTTAGCAATTAGTTTATATATTAATGATAAAGGTGATATATTGGCATAATATAGTTTCTATATTGGAGTATCTTAGGCAAACTTATGACTAGCTTAAGTATTATGGAGCAATAGTTGTATTAGAATTTTGTTTAGAACTGTGCAAATTAAGGGGAATCACAGATATCAATAAGTGTATTTTGCTGTGGTTAGTAATGTGCAAATTAAGGAGAATCACAGATATCAATAAGTGTATTTTGCTGTGGATATGTGCAAGATAAAGTAGTTTTCGTATGGTTAACTACCGGTTGGGTGCGTAAGTGAGATAAGATGTTTTTTAACGGTGCTTTTGAAAATGGAGGTTGTGTCTGCAGTTCTAGAGTTTTCAGGCAGGGAGTTCCAGATTTTAGGCCCTTTTATGCGCATTGAATTTTTGTATAGATTTAGTCGGACACGGGAATGTCAAAGAGATGTTTATGTCTGGTATTATGTCTATGGGTCCTGTCACAACTGTCAAGAAAGTGTTTTAGCTCAGGGTTAAAGTTGGAATTAATGGTTCTATAAATGTAGATAGCAGAGTAGTAAGTATGGATGTTCTGGACAGTGAGTAGGTTTAGGTCTTTGAAGAGTGGGGGATGTGCTGCCTAGCGTTGGATTGTGTGATAATTCTTACTGCGGCTTTTTGTTGGGTTATTATTGGCTTTAGGTGGGTAATTGCTGTTGATCCCCATGCACAAATGGCATATGTGAGGTAGGGATAGATGAGTGAGTAGTATAGTGTGAGTAGGGCTGAGTGTGGTACATAATACCGTATCTTAGAGAGGATCCCCACAGTTTTGGACACTTTCTTTGTTATGTGTTGGATATGGGTGCTGAATTTCAGGCTGCTGTCAAGGTGAAGGCCCAGGAACTTGCCCTCGTTATGTCTAGCAATAGGTGTAGAGTTGATCTTAATGTTTAATTGTGGATCATCTGTTCTGTTGCCAAACATAATATAGAAGGTCTTATCAGTGTTGAGTGTAAGTTTATTGGCAGTCATCCATGTTGATATTTTTATTAATTCGTCGTTAACAATGGTATTAAGCGTGGCAAGGTTTGTGTGGGAGATGACATAAGTTGTATCGTCAGCCAAGTCAAGTAAGTCATTCAGTAAATCAGTCAAGTCAGTAGCTCAAAATCAGTTGTCATTAAATAAATCAGTCAAGTCATTCAGTAAATCAGTCAAGTCATTCAGTAACTCAGTCCAGTCATTCAGTAAATCAGTCAAGTCAGGTCAGTCAAGTCATTCAGAAAATCAGTAAATCAGGTCAGTCAGTAAGTCAGTCATTCAGTAAATCAATCAAGTCAGTAAATCAGGTCAGTCAGTCAATAAGTCAGTCATTCAGTAAATCAGTCAAGTCAGTAGGTCAGTCAAGTCAGTAAATCAGACAACAGCCCAGGATATTCATTGCACAAGCCCGTATACAGCCTCTTCTCACTTAGCGATGTACTCGTTTACCGACACCTTGGACTTACGATGGGCTCTCTGACCAGTATGCATGCCTAAATAATGTACAGTAGAAACTAGGTTTTCGTTTGCTCTGGTTTTCGTGAATGTGGTTTTCGACGACTTTTTTCGTCAAAATATTGTCCCAGTTTTCATTCATCACCTTGATTTTCATCCGCCATACCGAATGTGTCCACCTGCCAGCGCCCACACAAAGCATCCCACGCACGCATTCTGAGTCAGTCTGGCTTTGTTTCTCGTCGAGTGAACATTATCCTGCGCGTTCATACGAAACATTTCATAATAATCTATTGTTTTTGTGCTTTTTATTGAGTGCGACTGCTAAATAAGCCACCTTGGGGCCAAAGAAAGTTCCGAGTGCCAGCCCTTTGATAAAGAAGATGAGAAACACGATAGAATTCAAGAAAGAACTTGTAGAAAAGTTTGAAAGTTGCGTACGTGTGGTCGATCTCGCCAGGATGTATGGGAAGAGCTGCAACACCTTCAACTGGAACAGCAACAGATCACAGCTGAGGAAATTGCTTCAGAGGAGGAGGAAGAGAGAGAGGAGAATGTGCCTTCTTCAGCAATTAAGGACATTTGTGCAAAGTGGAGTGAGGTGCAAAGATTTGTGGAGAAATATCACCCTAACAAAGCTGTTGCAAGCTGTGTCTGCAACATGTTCAATGACAATGCCATGTTCCATTTTAGGCAAATCTTAAAGAGACACCAGAAACAGACCTCTCTGGACAGATTTTTTGTGCAACAGGGGTACAGTGACTCTCAAGCTGGTCCTAGTGACAGTAAAAGACTAAGAAGGGAAGTAACCCCGGATAGGGACTTGATACCTGAAGTCCTTATGGAAGGGGATTCCCCTTCCAAACAAACTCTCCTCCCTCTCCCCTCCTTGCCATCTTCTATATGCCAACAAGTCTTCAATAAAGGTAAAATTGATTTAAATGTTCATTTATCCATTAAAATTAGTGCTTTATATTTATTTCTCATTGTTTTCTGTATGTAAAACTACAGTATAGTTATTCTCTATAAAATGTATTTTTTGTTAATATTTTTGGGTGTCTGGAAAGAATTAATTGGATTTACATTATTTCTTATGGAAAATATTGCTTCAGTTTTTATCGAATTTTGTTTTCGCCAGACTCTCTGGAACGAATTAAAAACGAAAACTGAGGTTCCACTGTACATGTACGTATATTAGAGCTGATTTCCTCTATTCTGCTTATTACAATATACAGTGGTCCCTCGGTTTTCGTGCATCTCCAAACTCGAACATTTATGTAAGTGTATTTTCGTAAGTGCTGTTGCAAGTGTATTTTTGGGGGTCTGAAATAGACTAACCTATGTGACATTATTTCTTAAGGAAGTAAATTCATTCGGTAATGGCACTTGAGCAGCATTCTGTAACGAATTTTTGGCGAAAACCGAGGGACCACTGTACAGTACACTACTGTATACGTAAACATTTAAAAATATACCAGAAATGTTATAAATGGTACAAAGGTGACATTAAAACAATATCAAAGATAGTTGACAAAAACCCACTACTATTATACTAGTATGCTCCTCACTTAGCGACGAATTCGTTTACCGACGTGGTATTAGGAACGGAACTCTGTCGTTAAGTGAGGATAGGCTGTATTTGCTTTACTCTTTTTAATCATACCGATGCTTCATTAAGGCCACAAGCTCTCACCATGTCCACCACACAGGCACCACATTTAAGCTTATCTAATATCTTGATTTTCTTCATAATTCCAAGACTTAAACTTTTTTTACTTTGTCTTGCCACTTTCTGCATCACTTGCATGCCTCCTGGGTGCCATGGTTCCTTGGAAGATGCAATGTATGCTAATGAAAAGACCAAAACCCGATTCACAGACAATGCTGGGTACTGCACTGGATGCTGCACTGGATACTGAGCACTGGTACAGAGGTGGCAGGGTAGGAAACTAGGGCCTCCCCATAAAAGACAATGGCTTGACCCACAGGCAGACTGCCTAGCGCTCACTACACAGAAGGGAACATCCCCGCTGTCCAGCTTGCAGGGCTGAAATTTTTTTTCCTACCGAGAAGCAGAACCAATTGAATTTTTTTTTTTTCTAATTAACACATTGGCCGATTCCCACCAAGGTAGGGTGGCCCGAAAAAAAAACTTTCATCATCATTCACTCCATCACTGTCTTGCCAGAGGGGTGCTTTACACTACAGTTATAAAACTGCAACATTAACACCCCTCCTTCAGAGTGCAGACACTGTACTTCCCATCTCCAGGACTCAAGTCCGGCCTGGCGGTTTCCTTGAATCCCTTCATAAATGTTACTTTGCTCACACTCCAACAGCACATCAAGTATTAAAAACCATTTGTCTCCATTCATTCCTATCAAATACGCTCACACATGCTTGCTGGAAGTCCAAGCCCCTCGCACACAAAACTTCCTTTACCCCCTCCCTCCAACCTTTCCTAGGCCGACCCCTACCCCACCTTCCCTCCACTACAGATTTATACACTCTTGAAGTTATTCTGTCTCATTCCATTCTCTCTACATGTCCGAACCACCTCAATTGGACAATAGTCCAATTGAGACAATAGTGTAATGAAGCAAACATTTTAAAGGAAACCGTTTTAATTGACGGTCTACTGTAGTTTTTTTTTCCTGGTCATACTGCCTCAGTGGGAGATGCCTGGTATGTTGAAAACAAAAGTATTCCATATACAGTACTGTAATATTTATTGAGATCTTGTATTAATCCATGTGCTGATATATCCTGCACAAACTGATATTACCTAGAACACATCCTACTGAATATCAATCTGCACTCACCTCTAACTTTGTCCCAAAGTTCTCCGACAAATTTCTCAACTGCACTATCTACCAGAATTTCTTCTTCGAGCTCTGCTAACACATGACTCTTACTGGGTAGTCGGTTTGTTATAAGTATGAGATATTCAGCAACAGTGGAGTCACTCATTCCCATAACATCATGCAGTCGATGACTGACCCATGACTTCAGGGCGTCCCCCATCTTGATACAGTACTCTAGAAATGTAAAGATATTAGCATATTTAAAATATATATTTCTAGAAACGAAAGAGCAATATAACATGGTAATTACCTGTACAGCCAACAAAAACTATCAAATTTAAAGTGAAAGACTATTAAAATATAAGCCTACTATACTGTATTTATTTGCAGATTTATTAGATTACCAAATGGTAAAACTGAATCACAGTGAATGACTTCCATTTTTTTTTTTTAATATTCACTTGAGAATTGATACCCAGGCACCTCTGATCAGAGGTGAGAGTTTAGCCATTCAACTACTGCTACTACCATCACCTCTACTACTGCTACTACCATCACCTCTACTACTGCTACTACCATCACCTCTACTACAGCTACTACCATCACCTCTACTACTGCTACTACCATCACCTCTACTTCTGCTACTACCATCACCTCTACTTCTGCTACTACCATCACCTCTACTACTGCTACTACCATCACCTCTACTACTGCTACTACCATCACCTCTACTACTGCTACTACCATCACCTCTACTACAGCTACTATCATCACCTCTACTTCTGCTACTACCATCACCTCTACTACTGCTACTACCATCACCTCAACTGTTGCTACTACCACCACCTCTACTACTGCTGCTACCATCACCTCTACTACTACTGCTACCACCACCTCTACTACTACTACTACCATCACCTCTACTACTACTACTACCATCACCTCTACTACTGCTACTACCATCACCTCTACTGTTGCTACTACCACCACCTCTACTACTGCTGCTACCACCACCTCTACTACTACTACTACCATCACCTCTACTACTACTGCTACTACCACAACCTCTACTACTGCTACTACCACCACCTCTACTACTACCACTACATCTACTACCACCACCACCACTACTACTACTACTACCACCACCTCTACTACTACTGACTACCATCACCTCTACTACTACTACTACCATCACCTCTACTACTACTACTACCACAATATCTACTACTGATGCTACCACCACCTCTACTACTATAGGTTGGCCATCACTAATCCAGCATCATCGGGACCTGTAGGGTGCAGGATTAGTGATTTTGCCGATTACAGAGTGGTTAGGTTAGAATACACTTAATCCAACGGCAATATTTACACATCGGCGATTTCACCCAATTGACGTCCTATTTTTGGCCCATTCCATTGTTCCAGTCTACCAAACTCATAGCTATTTCGCTAGTATTCCTTCTATTCTGCCAATTGAGTACAGCCTCTCCTCACTTCTCGACGTACTCGTTTACAGACGCCTCGGACTTACGATGGGCTCTCTGACCAGTATTCATACCTAAATACAGTGGAACCCCAAGTTTTGACCACCCCGAGTTTCGGCCGCCCCAAGTATCAGCCGCTTCGAGTTTCGATCGCTTTTTCCAGCCTAATTTTGTCCTGAGTTTCGGCCGACGTACCAGACCTGTCCGCCTGCCCGTGCTTGCGCACCTCCCCGTGCAGGCGTCGTGAGCCAGTCTAGCTTTGTTTATCCTTGAGTGAACATTACCCTGTGCGCTAATCCAAACATTTGTTGTTGGTGTGGATCAACAAGAAACAATTAGCAGGAGATAGTGTTACGCAGGCAGTAATATCTGAAAAAGCAAGGCAGTTGGATGATGATCTCGTCAAGAAAATGCCTGCAACGAGTGCTGAAGTGAGCGAATTTAAAGCCAGCAAAGGCTGGTTTGACAGATTTAAGAAGCGTAGTGGCATACATAGTGTGATAAGGCATAGTGAGGCAGGCAGTTCAGACAAAAGTGCGGCTGAAAAATACGTACAGGAATTTCAAAGCTATGTACAGGCTGAAGGATTTAAACCTGAACAAGTGTTTAATTGTGACAAAACAGGCCTGTTTTGGAAGAAAATGCCAAACAGGACCTACATTACACAGGAGGAAAAGGCACTGCCAGGACTCAAGCCTATGAAAGACAGGCTAACTCTTATGTTGTGTAGTAATGCTAGTGGTGATTTTAAAGTGAAGCCTTTACTGGTGTATCACTCTGAAAATCCCAGTGTTTAAGAAATGCATTGTTGCTAAGGCTAATTTGTGTGTGATGTGGAAGGCATGGGTCACTAGGGAAATTTTCTTTGATTGGTTCCATGAAGTGTTTGGCCCCAATGTGAAGAAATATCTCGAGGAAAATAAATTGGGCCTCAAGTGCTTCCTGATAATGGACAATGCTCCTGGTCATCCTCGAGACTTGGAAGAGCAAATTGTGGAGGACTTTAAGTTCATCACAGTGAAGTTCTTGCCCCCTAATACCACTCCTCTCCTCCAGCCCATGGACCAGCAGGTCATTTCAAACTTTAAAAAACTGTACACCAAAGCAATGTTTCAAAAGTGCTTTGATGTGACCTCAGACACTAAATTGACCCTAAAAGAGTATTGGAAAGATCACTTCACTATCCTCCATTGCATAAACCTTATAGGTAAGGCTTGGGAGGGAGTGACTACCAGGACTTTGAACTCTGCTTGGAGAAAATTGTGGCCATACTGTGTCCCAGAGAGGGATTTTGAAGGTTTTGGGGATGAGCCTGAGCCTGTTGTGGAAGCAATTGTGGCACTGGTGAAGTCCATGGGGTTGGATGTTAGTAGCGAGGATACGGAAGAGTTGGTGGAGGAGGACAATGAAGAGATAACCACTGCAGATCTAAAAGAGCTTCATCTGCAACAGTAACAGACCATAATTCAAGAAAATGGTCCAGAGGAGGAAGAGAGATGGAAGACGGCGCCTTCTTCAATGATTAAGGAGATTTGTGCAATGTGGAGCAGGTTGCAAACATTTATGGATGATTATCACCCTAACAAAATTGTTGCAGGCCATGCTGGCAACATGTACGATGACAATGTGGTGTCCCATTTCAGGGATGTTTTAAAAAAATGCCAGACAAAGAGCTCCCTGGACAGATTTTTGGTTAGAGAGGGGTCCAGTGACTCTCAACCTGGTCCTAGTGGCATTAAAAGAAAAAGGACAGTAACACCAGAAAAGAACTTGGTACCTGCAGTGTTAATGGAAGGGGATTCCCCTTCCAAACACTAGCATACTCCTTCCTTCCCCCTCCTTCCATCTTCCACACATCAACAACTCTTCAATAAAGGTAAGTTTTAAGTTACTATACTGTTTTATTTATTAGTGGTAATTTATATATACATGTACAGTGGTACCCCGGTTTACGATATTTTTTC
This sequence comes from Cherax destructor, assembly GCA_009830355.1. Classification (NCBI taxonomy): domain Eukaryota; kingdom Metazoa; phylum Arthropoda; class Malacostraca; order Decapoda; family Parastacidae; genus Cherax; species Cherax destructor. The sequence continues at coordinate 25,894 of WNWK01017863.1, forward strand.
GTTTCAGAATGCTGTTCAAGTGCCATTACCAAATGAATTTATCCCCATAAGGAATAATGTAAAATAGACTAGTCCTTTTAGACCCCCAAAAATACACTTACAAAAGCATTTAAAAAAATAAACTTAAATAAAAGGGCGAGTTTGGAGACCATCGTAAACCGGGGTACCACTGTACTGTGTAAGTTAATGTGTAAACAATATTTATTTTAATGCTTTTGGGTGTCTGGAACAGATTAATTGAATTTCCATTATTTCTTATGGGAAAAATAGATTCGGATTAAGTTATATTCGGTTTAAGTTAAGCCCTCTGGAACGGATTAATCACGTGATCCGGGGTCCACTGCATATCTTCCATTCTATCAAATGAGACCAAAAAAACGAGAATACAGCCATACAAACCATACAAAAATACATCGCAAATGCCGCTGTTTTACACCAAAAGCAGAGTCGCCTTTTTTCCTCATTATGCACTGCGTGCTGCAGGATTTTTTTATTTAGTGTACATTTACCACACAGACCTATTCTCTCATATGTAGGCCCAAATTTAGTCACATCTCCAGGCTCCTCTTATATTACTCTTGCTTTCCATTTTGAATTTTTATTCACACATATGGACGAGTCTCCTCACACCCACTGTCTCTGTTAACCTTCAGTGAAAAGGTACCTGGGAGTTAGTCGATCGTTGTGGGTCGCATCCTGGGGAATGGTCAAGTACTACAAACTACTGAGAAAATCGAATGTCTCTCAAATGACCTAATGATGCACTATCTGTGCCCAAAGTACGCAACAAACCACTCGCCGCAAGGCAGAACCAAACCAGGTAGACACAAAAAATAGAAGATTTACTGTTATTCAGACTACTGCATTATTAAATTCCAAACACACATACAACAAATTTCCAAGAAAATCTCAAGGACAGTAGGTATATTATCTAAGATACGCTATTATGTGCCTCAACCAGCTCTCATTGCACTATATCATTCTCTTATCTACCCTTATCTCACCTATGGAATCTGTGCATGGGGCTCAACAACATTAAATCACCTTAGACCACTCATAACCCAGCAAAAGGCTGCAGTCAGGATGATAACAAATTCCCACTCTAGACAGCATACTCCACCTATATTCAGAACCTTAAAACTACTCACCATAAAAAATATTCATACCTATTCATGTGCCTTCTACATACATAAAACTCTACATGCTAATATCAACCCTGCGCTCAGAATTCTCCTCAACAACTTTAATAGGTCCCACGAACATGACACAAGACACAGATCACTATTTGACATACCCCGAGTCCATACTAACCAATGTAAAAATTCTATGCACATAAAGGGCCCCAGAATCTGGAATTCATTACCAGTAAATATCAAGTTAACCTTGTCGGAAAATCAATTCAAGACTCTTCTCAAAAATCACCTACTCACTCTATACTAAATACTCATACTGTAACAAACTTCCAAACCCAATATTATTTTACTTAAGAAGATCTCAATTTGATATGTTCATCCTCCTTAACACTTGTTGCAATTTCATATCATCATATTGTCATTTAAAATCTTATAGTATCATCATTTTCTTAATTTGAAATAAAATATATATCTAGATGAAACTCTAAAAACTATTTCTAGTATTGTTATTATACTAGTATAGCATAAACATACTGTAATTTGAAATAAATTCTACAACTAGATTAAACTCAACCAATTTCTCTTGTATTGTCTTTTAATAGTATGTATAACCATTTAATAATTTAAATAATACAGAACTAGAATAAACTCAATCAATTTCTTTAGCATTAAGTACTTAGTGAATAAGTCTCTAGAATAAACTGCCCCTAATGCCATGGCATGCCAGTGGCTCTCCTTGCATTACAGTTTTATAATTGTTTTATAATTGTAACTACCAATAACATTGTACACTTGTAACATGCATTGAAATAAAAATTATTATTATTATTATTATTATTATTAATGTCAGCCCATTTGAGACTGTGTATTAGACTGGCCAGTTGACATCGGCAAAAATCAAACATTTCTGCTATTTTGAGCTCAATTTTAAGGTTACTTTCCGTTGTGAAATCAATCAAAATTATATCTATTTCTGTAATATATTTTCCATTCTATGAAATGAGACCAAAAAAAAAAAAAAAAAAAAAAAAAATACAACCATAAAAACCATACAAAAATACACTGCAAAGTCAGGTTTACACCATATTTTTTATATAGTGCACACTTACCACACAGACCTACTCTCTCATACGTAGGCCCCCAAATTTACTGGTCACAGCTTATCTGAGTGAGCTAAGCTCATGGTGACCGACGGTGGCTTCAAAGCCACCTTATCTTTTATGGACAATGTACTGTGTATGCACTTTACACAACGAGAAGCATTTCTTTTATTTGTTAGAACCATGGCTAGGGGTAAAAGTGAGCAGGTTATAACAATAAATGGAGAAAAAGAAACTGGAATGACTCATGCAGAAAGTAGCGCCACCAAACAGTAGCGGCAGGTTGGTGTGGCGACCCTGGAAATTTGAAATTATGCTAGCCGAAATTAGTGCCGGATTATTGATGGAACCGGATTACTGATTGTCGGATTAGTGATGGCCAACCTGTACTACTACTACCACCATTTCTACTACTACTAACATCTCACACCTTCCCACTATTTATACTCCTTAGCAGTCTCTGTATTAAGACTTAAGTAGCCAGAGCTCACATACTGTGGGTCCAGGATCAATCCTCGGCAAGGGTGAAACACTGGGCATGTTTCCTTATACCTGCTGTCTGTGTTCACCTAGCAGTAAGTAGGTACCTGGGTGTTAGTGGACTGGTGTGGGTGGCATCCTGGGGGACAAGATTGAAGGACCACAATGGAAATATGACAGACAGTCCTTTATGATGCATTGACTTTCTTGGGTTATCCAGGGTGGCTAACTCTCCAGGGTTAAAAATCTGGGGGGAAGGTCACAATCCCCAGTGACACTGGGTTATCTTGGAGTGACTAACCCTCCCCTGGGTTATTCTGGGTGACTAACCCATCCCCTGGGTTATCCTGGGTGAATAACCCATCCTCTGGGTTATCCTGGGTGACTAACCCAACCCCTGGGTTATCCTGGGTCAATAACCCATCCCTTGGGTTATCTTGGGTCACTAACCCATCCCCTGGGTTATCCTGGGTGACTAACCCATCCCCTGGGTTATCCTGGGTGACTAACCCATCCCCTGGGTTATCCTGGGTGACTAACCCATCCCCTGGGTTATCCTGGGTGACTAACCCATCCCCTGGGTTATCCTGGGTGACTAACCCATCCCCTGGGTTATCCTGGGTGACTAACCCATCCCCTGGGTTATCCTGGGTGTCTAACCCATCCCCTGGGTTATCCTGGGTGACTAACCCATCCCCTGGGTTATCCTGGGTGACTAACCCATCCCCTGGGTTATCTTGGGTGACTAACCCATCCCCTGGGTTATCCTGGGTGACTAACCCATCCCCTGGGTTATCCTGGGTGAATAACCCATCCCCTGGGTTATCCTGGGTGACTAACCCATCCCCGGATTAAAAATCCCAACAAAATCTATTCTCTCTCTCATTTAACTCGTGGAAACGTTTATATTAATAAATGTCCATCACCATATCATTTACTTTCAATCTTTAACTTATAAACAGGTAATATATTTATCCATAATGTTTCTCCATGTTAAAAAATACTGTAAATGAGATAAATAGCAAGAAACATTTACCAGGGATCTTCTTCTTCTTCGTTGGGGTTTTATAGGGCCACTGACAGCATACGCCGTATCGAGCCCTGCCGTCCAACGCTCGGAGAAGGAACCTCAGCCAAATTGGAAGGATGTTAGAATAATAACTGCGTATTATATGTCCTTAATGTGCCCTGAAGCCAGCAAGAATGTGCAGGTACAGGCCAATATTTCCTGACGGTCTGGAGGATCAAACCCCTCCCCATTAAGAAGGAGAGGTAGGGTTAAAGATTGCACCCCAAACATGTGCAAGGCCGCTCGGAGAACAGTCCGTGCAGAGTGATAGCGTGGGCACCACAGGAGGAAATGTTCCACAGTCTCAGCTGTGAGGGACACCACGGGCAGTACGGAGAGTCCGTCATTCGAAGGCGGTGTAGATGAGCCGCCAGTCGTGAGTGTCCAACCCGGAGGCGAGTCAGTGCAACATCCACGGAGCGATTGGGATGGCGAGCCCAAGGGCAGGGGCCATTGAAAGATCGGACAGAACTCAGTGCCGAAGTAGAGAGGGAGCGTACCAGTTCCTTCTGCCACAAATGACGGATTGCCTTCCAAACAGTCCTTGTGAAATCACTGCGACCCAGCGCAAGAGAGGTAATGGTAGGAAGTGCATGTGCAAGGGAGGCTGCACGATCGGCCACTTCATTGCCCCGAATGCCAACATGGGCAGGTACCCACTGAAGGGAGATGCATTTACCAGGGATGGAAGTGTTGTTGTTGTTGTTGTTGGGTTGAAGGGTTGAAGGAGCAGTAAGACCGTATCAACTTTAGGTACACTAGGTTAATGGGACGATCGTTCTTGTTATTAGGGTTATTAAGGGCAACCAGGATGTAAGGTGCATTGACCCCTATATTCTAGCTCTCGGGGATTACGTTTATTTAGGTACATAAATACAATTATTATTCTAGCTCTCGGGGATTACGTTTATTTAGGTACATAAATACAATTATCATTCTAGCTCTCGGGGATTACGTTTATTTAGGTACACATATGCTACTATGTATGATAATCTATGTAACTGTATTTGTGTATACCTGAATAAACTTACTTACTTAATGATCATTCTAGCTCCCGGGGATTACGTTTATTTAGGTACATAAATATAGTTATCGTACATAGTGTAAATTCCTAGGATAACTAAAAAAGTCAGACAAAGTGACTTATTACCTTTTATTATACAGAAATAAAGGAATGAAACAGACTGCCTGCACATGTCAAAGCCAGTCATGGCATGAGCCAGTTCAAGAAGAGAGCCAAAAGCTACCTAATGAATGTATCGACAGAAAGGGAGAATGATTTTTTTATATTTTTTTAGCTAACACACATGTAAATATAAATAACTCAATTTACCTTATTCCCAGTATATGTTCTTTATAGTATAATAAGATATTATCTCCTTTATAATATAATAACAAGGTATTACAAGGAACCCAATGGAAATAAGTCACATTGTCCGACTTTTTTGGGTTATCCTAATGCTGTATGACCCTAGCAGGTTTAGCGCTTCCTTTTTATTTTAATAATAATAATTTGGTTATCCTAAGTTCTCTACACATAAGTAGACTCTTGGATGTCACTACCGCCCGGCTCCGGCTGGGCTACAAGGATCTTTGGCAGGTTAATCACCACCACCAGATGTAGACTAAACGAAATGTAAACTTTGCCAGATGGACTATTGTCACACCCTGCGTCATTATGTACTGGAGTGCGATAACATTAATCAATTCAGAGACAACTCACTCAGAAGTTTGTTCAGATACAGGTACACATAAATACCCACAGTAACAGCCTGGTTGATCAGGCCCTGATCCACCATGAGGCTTGGTCACAGACCGGGCCGCGGGGGCATTGACCCCCGAAACCCTCTCCAGGTATAGTAGCATATGTGTAGATTACCCTCCAGGATAACCCAAAAAAGTCAAAGTGACTTTCCATTGGGGTCCTTAACTTACTTCAAGAAATGGAAAAGTATTTTATTCACAGTGGTATATTACCAACCATTCTTGAAAAATACCCTGACTTTCCTCACTGTGAATAATGCATAACCACTTTTTTAACATACCTTGCTAAAATATACAGTAATGTTATATTTGTGTGTGTGTGTGCACTCATCTAGTTGTACTCACCTAGTTGTGGTTGCAGGGGTCGAATCATAGCTCCTGGCCCCGCCTCTTCACTGGTCGCTACTAGGTCACTCTTCCTGCTCCATAAGCTTTATCATACCTCTTCTTAAAGCTATGTATGGATCCTGCCTCCACTATATCACTTCCCAGACTATTCCACTTCCTGACAAGTCTGTGACTGAATACTTCCTAACATCCCTGTGATTCATCTGAGTCTTCAACTTCCAACTGTGTACCATCTCTGGAACATCCTGTCTGTCCACCTTGTTGATTCCTCTCAGTATTTTATATGTCGTTATCATATCCCCCCTATCTCTCCTGTCCTCCAGTGTCACAAACCTACTGGAGTTCTACGACAGGGTGACAACAGGAAGACAAGAGAGAGAGGGGTGGGTAGATTGCATCTTCTTGGACTGTAAGAAGGCGTTTGACACAGTTCCACACAAGATATTAGTGCAAAAGCTGGAGGACCAGGCAGGGATAACAGGGAAAGCACTCCAATGGATCAGGGAATACCTGTCAGGAAGACGGCAGCGAGTCATGGTACGTGGCGAGATGTCAGAGTGGGCGCCTGTGAAGAGTGGGGTTCCACAGGGGTTAATCCTAGGACCGGTGCTGTTTCTGGTATTTGTGAACGACATGAAGAAAGGAATAGCCTCCGAAGTGTCCCTGTTTGCAGATGATGTGAAGTTGATGAGAAGAATTCAATCGGACGAGGACCAGGCAGAACTACAAAGGGATATGGACAGGCTGCAGGCCTGGTCCAGCAATTGGCTCCTGGAGTTCAACCCCACTAAGTGCAAAGTCATGAAGATTGGGGAAGGGCAAAGAAGACCGCAGACAGAGTACAGTCTAGGGGGCCAGAGACTACAAACCTCACTCAAGGAAAAGTATCTTGGGGTGAGTATAACACCAGGCACATCTCCTGAGGCGCTCATCAACCAAATAACTGCTGCAGCATATGGGCGCCTAGCAAACCTAAGAACAGCATTCCGACATCTTAATAAGGAATCGTTCAGGACCCTGTGCACTGTGTACGTTAGGCCCATATTGGAGTATGCAGCACCAGTTTGGAACCCACACCTAGCCAAGCACGTAAAGAAACTAGAGAAAGTGCAAAGGTTTGCAACAAGACTAGTCCCGGAGCTAAGGGGTATGTCCTAAAGAGGAGAGGTTGAGGGAAATCGACCTGACGACACTGGAGGACAGGAGAGATAGGGGGGACATGATAACGACATATAAAATACTGAGAGGAATTGACAAGGTGGACAGACAGGATGTTCCAGAGATGGGACACAGCAACAAGGGGTCACAGTTGGAAGTTGAAGACTCAGATGAATCACAGGAATGTTAGGAAGTATTTCTTCAGTCACAGAGTGGTCAGGAAGTGGAATAGCTTGGGAAGCGATGTAGTGGAGGCAGGATCCATTCATAGCTTCAAGAAGAGGTATGATACAGCTCATGGCGCAGGGAGTGACCCAGTAGCGGCCAGTGAAGAGGCGAGGCCAGGAACTATGAATCGACCCCTGCAACCACAACTAGGTGAGTAGTGAGTACAACTAGGTTAGTAGTGAGTACAACTAGGTGAGTACACACACACACACACACACACACGTGGCAATGCTTTATTTACAGTGAGCAAAGTCAGGGTATTTTTCCAGAATGGTCTGTAATATACCACTGTGGATAAAATACTTTGACATATCTTGAACATTTCTGAGTGAGTTGTCTCTGAATTCATTAATTTTATCGCACTCCAGTACATAATGACGCAGATTACCTGGTCCTTGACTGTTGTTTTCCTCCTGATGTGGCTGTACAACAGCTTCGGGTCAGATTTGGCTTTCGCTGATATGTCATTTTCGTATTGTCGTTGCATATTCATTTCTGGTTCTACGATGCTCTCCTTATTCTCCTGGGTCCTTTGCCTTCTATACTTCTTCCATTCTCTATCACACTTGGTTTTGGCTCTCTACACCTTTGAGTGAACCAAGGGCTCATCCTGGCCTTAAATAAGATAAGATTTCTTCTGATTTTTAACCCCGGAGGGTTAGCCACCCAGGATAACCCAAGAAAGTCAGTGCGTCATCGAGGATTGTCTGTCTTATTTCCATTGGGGTCCTCAATCTTGTCCCCCAGGATGCGACCCACACCCAGGTACCTATTTGCTGCTAGGTGAACATGACAACAGGTGTAAGGAAACACGTTGAAATGTTTCCACCCCGCCGGGAATCGAACCCGGGTCCTCCGTGTGTGAAGTTAGTTTAGTTTAGTTTGATATCTTTATTATGCACCCCATACCCATCCTGTGGGCGGTAGTCAAAAGATTACAGAGGTACATAATGGGTCCAGGGACTGGACCTCAAAGTTTGATAGCTGAGCAAGTTACAAAGGTAATGAACTCAGATGGTCACAATCATGACAAGTTACAAAGGTATTTGCAGATTACAGAGGTATATATAGGGTCCAGAGACTGGGCCCCAAAGTTTTGATAGCTGAACAAGGTACAATGGTAATTAATTCACTAGTTACAAGGTAATGAATCATGTAAGTAAATTTACTTACGTCTGTACATGGTTGCACTCATGAACAAATTATAAAGCAATGAGCAATCTATTAGTCTACACCCAGCCACAACTGTAATGAGTTATTGGTGCAAATTTTAATTGTTGGGTCACACACACACACATATACATATACACATACACACGCATACATGTATATACATACATACACCCGTTGGCCTAGTGGGTAAAGCTCTTGCTTCACGCACGGAGGGGCCGGGTTCAATTCAGTGGGCAGAAACATTTCAGTGTTCTTACATACACACACATATATACAACAGGCCTAGTGTCTAATTGACATGTGCCTAGGACAAAATGGTAACTAACTAACACATACACATACACACATCCGTGTGTGAAGCGAGAGCTTTAGCCACCGGGGCCTTCTCGTTATTTATGTTACCCTTGGGTACAAACCTCTCCTCAGCTTCCTTGCATATTGTTGTCACATATTCCATCATCTCATTTACTGACTTCCCTGCCAGTGCTCTGTCCCACTGAACCTTGTGCATGAAATTCTGCATGCCTGTGTAGTCCCCTCTCTTGTAGTTTGGCTTCATTCGTCCTGTGTGTGTGTGTGTGTGTGTGTGTGTGTGTGTGTGTGTGTGTGTGTGTGACCTAATTCATGTCTGCATAAATAACTCATTACGATTGTAACCAGATATAAACATGTAAAGATCATTACCACTGTAACTTGTTTGGTTATTAGAATCTTTCGGTTCAGTCCCTGGACCCATTATGTACCTCTGTAATCTTTTGAAATACTGCCCACAGGATGGGTATGGGGTACCTAATGAAGATATTAAACTAAGTACAGGTCTTACAGATAGGCTTTGCATTAGATACTACAAAGACTCCAATGGAGATAAGTAACTTCCTCTGACTTTTTTGGAAGGGCTATCTTAGGTAATTTACACATGTTATTATGTGTGACAACTGTAGTCACCTAAATTTCTGTAACTGTACTTATGTGTATGTGCACCTGAATAAACTTACTTAATCTCACGAGGGACGGGGGTCCATAGCCAGCCCAAGCGAGAAGTAATGAGAGGTGACTCGCGCTCAATCGACGAAGGGACTCAGGCAGATTGCATTCAAACAGAATGGACCCGGGGACAAGAAGAAAATATTCCTCCGTATCTTGTTGGTTGAGACACCACCTACAGGCGGGGAGGAAACCATTCTGAATTGATGAAGATGAGCCCTGAGTTTAGAGTGGTCCACAGGAAGACCCTCGCCTTGAGGAAGGCGCAGGTGAGGAAGAGAATCTTACGACGGACATGAGATCATAACCAGCCCAGTAAAGGTACTGACAGGCTAAGTCAGCATCAACTTTACGTAAATGGGTTCAACTCATCAACCTAGGCTATAAAAATCAACCAGTATCCCTTACAACACTCTTAAGTTCTATATAATTAAAACCTACACAACATGAGCTATGATGTACATGAATGATATATAATACTGACAGGATGAAGAATTAATTCTTCATCCTGTCAGTATTGTATATTATTCAGACAAATAACCCGCACATAGGACAAACAAACTTATGTCAACATTCTCTCGTCTTGGCTAAATTTCCAATTTAATGAACTCTATTTTCTCACCTGCTAAACGGACTTTCCTCTCCCCCAAACTCTCTACTACTGTGAGATCTCCTGTTCTTTGCCTTCCATCTATTTCCAGTCTTTCTAATCTCAACAACTTTCTCTGTTCCGAGTGCCCCGTGGCCTGGTAGGCAATACTCTCGCTTCACACACTGAGTGTCCGTGATTCGATCCCCAGCAAGGGTGGGAACACTGGGCGTGTCTCCTTACACCTGTTGTCCCCATTCACCTAGCAAGCAAGTAGGTGTTAGTGGACTGGTATGGGTCGCATCCTGGGGGACAAGATTTAAGTGCCCCAATGGTGGCCCGTGGCAGCTCTCCGGGTTCGATTCCCGGCAAAGGGTGGAAACATGGGCGTGTTTCCTTACACCGGTTGTCCATGTTCCCCCATCAGTAAAGTGAGTACCTGGGTGTTAGTCGACTGGTGTGGGTCGCATCCTGGGACAAAAACTGACCTAATTTGGCCGAAATGCACTGCCTCAGGCCCAGACTCATGGAACTCCGTGTTCCATGACAAGGTCCTGGATGCTGTAGAGGATAAACAAAATACAGATGTAGTATACACAGACTTTGTAAAAGCTTTCGACAAGTGTGACAATGGTGTAATAGCGCACAAAATGTGTGATAAAGGAATAACAGGAAAAGTTGATAGATGGATCTATAACTTCCTGACAAATAGAACACAAAGAGTAAAAGTAAACAGAGTAAAGTTCGAGGCACCTACGGTGAAAAGCTCTGTTCCACAAGGCACAGTACTGGTTCCCATTCTATTCCTCATCCTCATATCTGACATAGACAGAGATGTAAGCCATAACTCCGTATCTTCCTTTGTGGATGCCACGACAGGGACCTCCATCGAAGACACCGCAGGACTTCAAGCGGACGTAAACTAAATCTTCAAATGGGCCACTCAAAGCAATATGAAGTTCAATGAGGAGAAATTTCAACTACTCATATATAGAAAACTTGAGGAAATTAAAAATATATCAGGGTATTTGACAAACTCTAACCATACAATAGAGCGAAAAAGTAATGTGAAGGACCTGGGAGTGATAATATCAGAGGATCTCGCCTTCAAAGACCACAGCAATGTATCTACCGCATCTGTTAGGAAAATGATAGGATGGATAATGAGAACCTTCAAAACTAGGGACGCCAAGCCCATGATGATTCTCTTCAAATCCTTTGCTCTCTCTAGGCTGGAATACTGTTGTACACTAACAGCCTCCTTCAAGGCTGGAGACATTGTTGACCTGGAGAGTGTACAAAGAACTTTCATGGCACACATACCTGGAGTATACCTGGAGAGAGTTCCAGGGGTCAACGCCCCTGCGGCCCGGTCTGTGACCAGGCCTCATGTTGGATCAGAGCCTGATCAACCAGGCTGTTACTGCTGGCCACATGCAGTCCAATGTACGAACCACAGCCTGGCTGGTCAGGTACCGACTTTAGGTGCCTGTCCAGTGCCTGCTTGAAGACAGTCAGTGGTTTGTTGGTAATCCCCCTGATGTATGCTGGGAGGCAGTTGAACAGTCTTGGGCCCCTGACACTTATTGTGTTGTCTCTCAACGTGCTAGTGGCACCCCTGCTTTTCATTGGGGGGATGTTACATCGTCTGCCGAGTCTTTTGCTTTCGTAGGGAGTGACTCTCGTGTGCAAGTTTGGTACTAATCCCTCGAGAATTTTCCACGTGTATATAATAATGTATCTCTCCCGCCTGCGTTCTAGGGAGTACAGGTTTAGGAACTTCAAACGTTCCCAATAATTGAGGTGGTTTATCGCAGTTGTGCGTGCCGTGAAGGTTCTCTGCACATTTTCAAGGTCAGCAATTTCACCTGCCTTGAAAGGTGCAGTTAGTGTGCAGCAATATTCCAGCCTAGATAGAACAAGCGACCTGAAAAGTGTCAACATGGGCTTGTCATCCCTGGTTTTGATGGTTCTCATTATCCATCCTGTCATTTTTCTAGCAGATGAGATTGCTACGGTGTTATGGTCCCTGAAGGTGAGATCCTCTGACATGATCACTCCCAGGTCTTTGACATTAGTTTTTCGCTCTATTGTGTGGTTGGAATTTGTTTTGTACTCCGATGAAATTTTAATTTCCTCACGTTTTCCATATCGGAGTAATTGAAATTTCTCATCATTGAACTTCATATTGTTTTCTGCAGACCATTTAAAGATTTGGTTGATGTCCGCCTGGAGTCTTGTGGTGTCTTCAACGGTGGATACGATAAGTACGATAAAGCACCTAAATTAATGGGAACGGTTGAAGGTCCTTGATCTGTATTCCCTGGAAAGCAGGCGAGAGAGATACATGATAATATACACTTGAAAAATCCTAGAGGGATTAGTACCAAACTTGCACACCAAAATCACATGAAAGCAACAGACTCGGCAGGAGATGCAACATTTCCCTAATGAAAAGCAGGGGTGCCACTAGTACATTGAGAGAGAACACAATAAATGTCCAGGGCCCAAGACTGTTCAACTACCTCCCAGCATACATAAGATAGACCAATAGACCCCTGGCGTGCGGCCAACAGTAACAGCCTGGTTGATCAGACCCTGATCCACCATGAGGCCTGGTCTCAGACCGAGCCGCGGGGGCGTTGACCCTCGAAACCCTCTCCAGGTAAACTCCAGCTAGTATCATCCTTATTATTATTTAAAACTAACGTTAAATTCATATGGGTCATAGGGCAGTATGTTGAAAGGGGTGTATACAGTTAAGGGTTCGAGTGGAGGGTTAGTGTGAGTGGGAAATGATGAGTGTCAAGCAGAGAACCTGCAGCTCTCAGAATTCGTTCCTCAGAACATTAAAATGTTCAGGGACCCAGCAAAAGACTACACCCTTCTTAACTACTGGCCCATCCATTGTGGGTGACCTAACCTTCTTAACTACTGGCCCATTCATTGTGGGTGCCTACTTGCACCGGGAAGTCCCGCGTGCTAGTGACAATAACTTCGTCTGCTTCACCTCCCTCATCTGACGCCGGTATATAAGCGCCACTCTTCATGCCTGTGCTTCAGACTCTTCAATATCTTTATTTACTACAAGTACATGTACAAGGTATACAGGTCTAGCTGACATCAGTGACATACTACTATATAGAAAGTCCCTTGTTATGCTGAGCATTTCGGGCAGATTAGGTCAGTGTCCCAGGATGCGACTCATACCAGTCGACTAACACCCAGGTACCCATTTTACTGATGGGGAACATAGACAACAGGTGTAAAGAAACACGCCCAATGTTTCTGCCCTGGCTGGGAATCGAACCCAGGCTCTCGCTTAGCCACCAGGCCACCAGAGCCCACCGTGGGGGCTCTGGTGGCCTGGTGGCTAAAGCTGTCGCTTCACGCACGGAGGGGCCGGGTTCAATTCCCGGTGGGGCAGAAACATTTCGAAGTGTTTCATTACACACACAATCACACACACATACATACAACAGGCCTAGTGTCTAATTGACATGTGCCTAGGACAAAATGGTAACTAACTAACACGGCGAGGGCCTGGGTTCGATTCCCAGCCAGGGCAGAAACATTGGGTGTGTTTCTTTACACCTGTTGTCTATGTTCACCCATCAGTAAAATGGGTACGTGGGTGTTAGTCGACTGGTATGAGTCGCATCCTGGGACACTGACCTAATCTGCCCGAAATGCTCAGCATAACAAGGGACTTTCTATATAGTAGTATGTCATTGATGTCAGCTAGGACTGTATACCATGTACATGTACTTGTAGTAAATAAAGATATTATTATTATTATTATAATTTTATTATTATTATTATTATTATTATTATTATTATTATTATTATTATTATTATTATTATTATTATTATTATTGTTATTATTATTATTATTTATTATTATTATACGGTATTATGTACCACAATCAGCCCTACTCACACTATACTATTCACTCATCTATCCCTACCTCACATATGCCATTTGTGCATGGGGATCAACAGCAATTACCCACCTAAAGCCAATAATAACCCAACAAAAAGCCGCAGTAAGAATTATCACACAATCCAACGCTAGGCAGCACCCCCCCCCCACTCTTCAAAGACCTAAACCTACTCACTGTTCAGAACATACATACCTACTACTCTGCTATCTACATTTATAGAACCATAAATTCCAACTTTAACCCTGAGCTAAAACACTTTCTTGACAGTTGTGACAGGACACATAGACATATGTGTTTAGACAGTCTCTGTAATATTTGCATCCCTAAGGAATCTTGAAAGTTCATTCTCATTTGTGATAATATATGGGTGGCCCGGTGGTCTGGTGGCTAGAGCTCTCGCTTCACACACGGAGGGCCCGGGTTCGATTCCCGGCGGGTGGAAACATTTCAACGTGTTTCCTTACACCTGTTGTCATGTTCAGCTAGCAGCAAATAGGTACCTGGGTTGTTAGTCGACTGGTGTGGGTCGCATCCTGGGGGACAAGATTAAGGACCCCAATGGAAAGAAGACAGACAGTCCTCGAGACGCACTGACTTTCTTGGGTTATCCTGGGTGGCTAACCCTCCGGGGTTAAAAATCCGAAGAAATCTTATCTTATATAACTGGCCTACACTTGTTTTCTACACTAGAATTTTCCCATCACGGGTGAAAAATTGGTGGATTTTATCATTATTCTCTCGCTTAAGTCATACAGTACCTGAGATAATGGTAGGATTCAGGTTTGATCAAATTCCTTAGATCAAAAGCCTCTGACTGGCATTGAGGACCCTCCTTTGAGGGTATGATCCCACTGCCAGTGTTACTTTGGGCCAACTCAGGTGTGTCAAGCATCATCGATACTCTTGCCCTTCCCTTCACTGATGAGGTTGTTTATTATTATTTAATTCAGGGAAAAGCCCAAAACTCTCCAGTCATATAGCACCTGGGGAATAGAATATCAGGCTTGATCCAAGGAAAGGGAGGTTAGCTTCAATATCTTGCATCACTTCCTCGGGTAGTCAAATATATGTCAGCTACAAACTTACCAGACTCCTCCTCCTCCTTAGGTAACAAAGTGGCACAGCACTCCAGGAATGCCGGCAATGCTACTCAAATTTTGTCTTGTATATTCAAGGGAAAGTGCTAAAATTATGGACATAGAGTACATCAGGAATGTAAGGTGATAATCAGCTTTAATAAAATTACTGGAAAGTGTAGCCTCAATTTCATTATTTTAGCAATTTTAGATTATGATAGTAATTCATTGTTTCTGCTCCCATTAAATCATCTCTCTTTTTATCTTTTTCTTTTGCAATGAACTACTATATCCAGTTCACTACACAACACTGCACTACATAACACACTTCACTATCACTGCACTACATAACACACTACACTATCACTGCACTACATAACACACTACACTATCACTGCACTACATAACACACTACACTATCACTGCACTACATAACAACTACACTA
>WNWK01017864.1:0-41384 GCA_009830355.1 Cherax destructor
GATGTCTTGTATGGAGTAAGTTTAGATTTTTGAATATTGGTGGAGTATGTTGCCTGGAGTGAAAATTTTGGGAATCATTCTAACTGCTGCCTTTTGTTGTGTTAGTGGTCTGAGATGAGTTATTGATGTAGAGCCCCATGCGCAGATTCCATGGGGAGGTGGGGGAAAAGGGAGGAGGAAAGGGGCGAGAGTTTGGTGGGAACATAGTACCGTATCTTGATAGCATTCCCACGGTCTTTGAGACTTTCTTGGAGATTTGTTGTATATGTGTCTGAAATTTGAGGCCACTGTCAAGATGGATTCCTAAGAATTTTCCTCTGTGAGTTTTACGATAGTGGACCCGTTTATCATTATGTTAAGTGGTGCGTTTGTAGCTCTGTTCCCAAACTGGATAAAATAGGTTTTATCAATATTGAGAGTAAGTTTGCTGGTCATCATCAGATGATATTTTCTGCAATTCAGTATTTGCAGTGTTGGCTAGTGTGTCTGGGCTTGGGTGAGAGATAACGTATGTAGTGTCATCTGCAAAAAGTATGGGTTTGGAGTAGTTGAGATGCATTGAGGCACTTTTTGCTCTTTACCACTCTCTCATCTCCTCTTACCTCACCTATGGTATTTGTGCATGGGGTTCAACCACAGCAAATCACTTTAAACCTAATTATACAACAGAAAGCTGCTGTGAGAATGATTACAAACTCCTGCGCCAGGCAACACCCCACCGCTATTTAAGAGCTTAAACCTATTTAG
The DNA here is from genome assembly GCA_009830355.1 of Cherax destructor. Classification (NCBI taxonomy): domain Eukaryota; kingdom Metazoa; phylum Arthropoda; class Malacostraca; order Decapoda; family Parastacidae; genus Cherax; species Cherax destructor. Next base: position 748 of record WNWK01017864.1, read on the forward strand.
CATACATACATTCACTTATATTATTGTGCCAACTACATACACAGAACATTGATCTCCAATATAAACCCTTCCTCAAACTCCTTCTTGAGAACTACAATAGAACCCACTTGCATAACACAAGACACAAACACTTTTTTGATATCCCTCGTGTCCATCTCTTCCTATGCAAAAGTGCAATGATACAAAGGGCCTGAAGATCTGGAATTCATTGCCTGAAAATACAAAGGGGCCCCTGTTGCCTGCACAATTCAAGGCTCACTTAGAACTCACTCTCACCTCCCAAAACTACAACACAAACACCATATACTACCGCCAATCAACCCAAAATTTACCAAATTTTATAAATTATTTCAAAACTAAAATTGTCTCAATCTCATTATTATAATGTACTAAAATATATTACTGTTACTATCTCTTTTGATATATAAAAATCAATTTGAACCATTTATATGTAACTACCTCTGTTGATATATGAAAATCAATGTTAAATTTGACCCAGCTATGTTTTATATGTCTAGTATTAAGTAGTCTGAAGGTATTAAGTTTAGTCAGCCCGAAATGTCTCGGCATGACAATGGCTTTCTTTGCACTTGCAAATCAATATTGAAATTAACATGTAAACTATGCGTGAAATAGACTCCTTATAACATATCAGTCACACATTGTAATTTTTGCAAAAAATTTAAAAAATTTTAATTTGAATATCTCAGAGCCCACGCCTCACTTCTAGGACATCACACCAGTGGTGACACACGTTATTGTGAATTATTATTATTATTATTATTATTATTATTATTATTATTATTATTATTATTATTATTATTATTATTATTATTATTATTATTATTATGTGAGCAAATTACCTGTGTGAGATTTACATGGTATTACCTAATTATCACAGGCAAAGTAATTTGGGTGAGATAAGTGGGACTTAAGTCACAGTAGGTCGCCGAACTGTAACTCCTCGATGCCCACTTCTTCACCACACAAAAGCTAGTTTAAATAATTACTATAATATTAAAACCAGCTACTCTGGTAAATTAAAGCTGTGGACTGTATATGATTAGGCTTGCTGGGTAAAAAAAGAAATTGGTATTAACACTTACCATTTAATTACTGGAAGACACTTAATGCTGATGGAACACACCCTAACCTACCCTAGCAGCTAGAATTTACAATGGCTAATGCAAAAACTACTGTCCCAACAATTCCAGGAACAGCTTCTGAAAATTGACCACTGTCTGGAAAATCTTCCAGCTCCTGCCCCCAACATCTTGCTACTGGGGGATTTCCAACTCAGGCACCTAAAAAGAAGGAATATTGCAAACAATGTGGTAGCAGAGATAACACCAGGAGGCAGCTCAGATGAAAATTCCACATGCATGAACTTTTAAATCTCTGCACCAAGTTCACCTTAAACCAGCAAATAGTAGAGCCCACAAGATTAGAGAATACGCTGGACCTCATCTTCACTAATAATGATGATCTGATACGAAATGTCATCATATCAAAAACAATATACTAGATCACAACATAATAGAGGTCCAGACATGCATGCGGGGAGCCCCAGATCAACAAAATGTGATCAGCCGTGAGGGAGCTTTCTCCAAATTCAACTTCAATAACAAAACATAAGGTGGGACCAAGTAAACCAAGTCCTAAATGATATAAACTGGGAAGATTGCCTAAGCATCACGGATCCCAACCTATGTCTAGAACAAATTAACTCTGTGGTACTTGAGGTTTGCTCAAGGCAAATTCCCTTAAGTAAAAGGAGGAGAAGATGCAAAATAGAAAGAGAGAGCGCTCCCTATACAGGCGAAGGCAAAGAATAACGGAGCGGCTACAGGAGGCCAATATCTCTGAAATACGTAGGAGACACTAGTCAGAGAAATAGCAAACATCGAATTAAAACTAAAGGAATCTTACAGGAATCAAGAGACACGGGAAGAACTAAAAACCATAAATGAAATTGAAAGAAACCCAAGTATTTCTTTTCCCATACAAAATCAAAGTCGAGAACAACAACCAGTATTGGGCCCCTACTTAAACGGGATGGGTCCTAAAAGATGACAGCAAGGAAATGAGTGAGTTACTTTTAAAACCCAGTATGACTCAGTCTTTAGCGAGCCACTAACCAGACTGAAAATCGAAAACCTAAATGATTTTTTATGAGTGCCACAGAACTTGACAGACGCATGCCTTTCTGACATCACCACGACGCCAAATGATTTCGAAAAGGCAATAAATGACATGCCCATGCACCCTGCTCCAGGCCCAGACTCATGGAACTCTGTGTTCATCAAGAACTGCAAGAAGCCCTATCACATGCTTTTAACATCCTATGGAGAGGGAGCATGGACACTGGGATCGTCCCGCAGCTACTAAAAACAACAGACATAGCCCTGCCCACAAAGGGGCAATAAAGCAATAGCAAAGAACTACAGACCAATTGCGCTAACGTCCCATATCATAAAAATCTTTGAAAGGGTTCTAAGAAGCAAGATCGCCACCCATCTTGATACCCATCAATTGCACAACCCAGGAAAGCATGGGTTTAGAGCAGGCCGCTCCTGTCTGTCCCAACTACTGACCACTACGACAAGGTCCTGGATGCTCAGAAGATAAACAGAATGCAGATGTTATATACACAGATTTTCAAAAGCCTTTGACAAGTGTGACCATGGTGTAATAGCACACAAAATGCGTGATAAAGGAATAACAGGAAAAGTTGGTAGATGGATCTATAATTTCCTAACATGTAGAACACAAAGAGTAGTAATCAACAGAGTAAAGTCTGAGGCAGCTACTGTGAAAAGCTCTGTTCCACAGGGCACAGTACTTGCTCCCATCCTATTCCTCATCCTCATATCAGACATTGACAGGGATATAAGCCCCAGTGCTGTGTCTTCCTTTACAGATGACACCCGAATCTGTATGACAGTGTCCACCGTTGAAGACACTGCAAGACTCCAAGCAGACATAAACCAAATCTTTAAATGGACTGCAGAAAACAATATGAAGTTCAATGATGAGAAATTTCAATTACTCAGATACGGAAAACGTGAAGAAATTAAAATCTCATCGGAGTACAAAAGTAATTCCAACCACACAATACAGCGAAAAACTAATGTCAAAGACCTGGGAGTGATCATGTCAGTGGATCTCACCTTCAAGGACCAAAACAAAGTAGCAATTGCATCTGCTCGAAAAATGACAGGATGGATAATGAGAACCTTCAAAACCAGGGTTGCCAAGCCCATGTTGACACTTTACAGATCGCTTGTTCTATCTAGGCTGGAATATTGCTACACACTAACTGCACCTTTCAAGGTGGGTGAAATTGCTGACCTTGAAAATGTGCAGAGAACCTTCACCGCACGCATAAGTGCGATAAACCACCTCAACTACTGGGAACGCTTGAAGTTCCTAAACCTGTACTCTCTTGAACGCAGGCGGGAGAGATACATTATTATATACACATGGAAAATTCTCGAGGGCTTAGTACCAAACTTGCACACAAAAATCACTCCGTACGAAAGCAAAAGACTCGGCAGGCGATGTAACATTCCCCCAATGAAGAGCAGGGGTGCCACTAGCACGTTGAGGGACAACACAATAAGTGTCAGGGGCCCAAGATTGTTCAACTGCCTCCCAGCATACATCAGAGGGATTACCAACAAACCCCTGGCTGTCTTCAAGCAGGCACTGGACAGGCACCTCAAGTCGGTACCTGATCAGCCGGGCTGTGGTTCGTACGTTGGACTGCGTGCGGCCAGCAGTAACAGCCTGGTTGATCAGGCTCTGGTCCAACAGGAGGCCTGGTCACAGACCGGGCCGTGGGGGCGTTGACCCCTGGAATTCTCTCCAGGTAGACTGTACCTTATGAGTAAGTATCACTTAGCTGAGGTGTGCTGCTGGGAAAATTGGTGTCCTCTATTTTTCCATCCTGGTTGCAGAATTGTTAGGGTTTTCCACACTATCCCAATTTTTCAGCAGGGTATATTAATACGAGTTCATATTAGAAATTTAGGCCGAAAAACCCCAATTGAAATTCAAGTATACCTGATTACATTGTAAAATTCAGTCCAGTGTTCACACATTTAAATTCAATATGGCGTCTTTCTGCGGCGTCACTCCCCGGCTCTTCAGCCTTCCCCCTCACTCGAAATTTCTCAAAGGGTCCAAATAGTATCACATTTTATTACACAATTATTATATTATTCATTTCTATGATCTACATTTAGGAAAATACGTGAAAAATTTCCACACATGTCACATAGATACATAACGTGTGTAAATAAATTCCCTTGTCACATATTGTCTTCACTACACAACACTCTCACCATCACATACTGTCTTCACTACACAACACTCTCACCATCACAAACTGTCTTCACTACTCAACACTCTCACCATCACAAACTGTCTTCACTACACAACACTCTCACCATCACAAACTGTCTTCACTACTCAACACTCTCACCATCACAAACTGTCTTCACTACACAACACTCTCACAATCATATACTGTCTTCACTACACAACACTCTCACCATCATATACTGTCTTCACTACACAACACTCTCACCATCATGAACTGTCTTCACTACAAAACACTCTCACCATCACAAACTGTCTTCACTACTCAACACTCTCACCATCACAAACTGTTTTCACTACACAACACTCTCACCATCACAAACTGTCTTCACTACTCAACACTCTCACCATCACAAACTGTCTTCACTACACAACACTCTCACCATCACAAACTGTCTTCACTACACAACACTCTCACCATCATAAACTGTCTTCACTGCACAACACTCTCACCATCACAAACTGTCTTCACTACACAACACTCTCACCATCACAAACTGTCTTCACTGCACAACACTCTTACCATCACAAACTGTCTTCACTACACAACACTCTCACCATCACTGTCTTCACTACTCAACACTCTCACCATCACAAACTGTCTTCACTACACAACACTCACCATCACGAACTGTCTTCACTACACAACAACTCACCATCACGAACTATCTTCACTACACAACACTCTCACCATTACAAACTGTATTCACTACTCAACACTCTCACCATCACAAACTGTCTTCACTGCACAACACTCTCACCATCACAAACTGTCTTCACTACACAACACTCTCACCATCACAAACTGTCTTCACTACACAACACTCACCATCACTAACTGTCTTCACTACTCATCACTTTCACCATCACAAACTGTCTTCACTACTCATCACTTTCACCATCACAAATTGTCTTCACTACTCAACACTCTCATCATCACTGTCTTCACTTCTCAACACTCTCACCATCACTAACTGTCTTCACTACACAACACTCTTACCATCATCAACTGTCTTCACTACTCAACACTCTCACCATCATAAACTGTCTTCACTACACAACACTATCACCATCATAAACTGTCTTCACTACACAACACTCTCACCATCACAAACTGTCTTTACTACTCAACACTCTCACCATCACTGTCTTCACTACTCAACACTCTACTATCACTAACTGTCTTCACTACACAACACTCTCACCATCACAAACTATCTTCACTACTCAACACTCACCATCACAAAATGTCTTCACTACACAACACTCTCACCATCACAAACTATCTTCACTAAGCAATCTCACCATCACAAACTGCTTTCACTACTCAACACTCTCACCATCACTAACTGTCTTCACTACACAACACTCACCATCACAAACTGTCTTCACTACACAACACTCTCACCATCATAAACTGTCTTCACTCACAACACTCTCACCATCACAAACTGTCTTCACTACTCAACAGTCTCACCATCACTGTCTTCACTACTCAACACCTCACCATTCACTACAATCCTCTCTTCACTACACAACACTTCACCATCACAAACTATTTCACTACACAACACTCTCACCATCACAAACTGTCTTCACTGCACAAACACTCACCATCACAAATGTCTTCACTACACAACACTCACCATCACAAACTATCTTCACTACACAACTCTCACCATCACAAACTGCTTTCACTACTCAACACTCTCACCATCACGAACTGTCTTCACTACACAACACTCACCATCACAAACTGTCTTCACTACACAACACTCACCATCACTTAATGTCTTCACTACTCATCAATCTCACCATCACAAACTGTCTTCACTACTCAACACTCTCACCATCACTGTCTTCACTACTCAACACTCACCATCACTAACTGTCTTCACTACACAACACTCTCACCATCACTAACTGTCTTCACTACACAACACTCTCACAATCACTGTCTTCACTACACAAAACTCTCACCATCACTGTCTTCACTACACAACACTCTCACCATCACTAACTGTCTTCACTACACAACACTCTCACCATCACTAACTGTCTTCACTACACAACACTCCCACAATCACTGTCTTCACTACTCAACACTCTCACAATCACTGTCTTCACTACACAACATTCTCACCATCACAAACTATTCTCACTACACAACACTTTCACCATCATACACTAGCTTCACTACACAACACTCTGACCATCACTGTCTTCACTACACAACACTCTCACCATCACTATCTTCACTACACAACACTCACTATCACTATCTTCACTACACAACACTCTGATTATGACTATCTTCACTACACAACACTCACTATCACTATCTTCACTACACAACACTCTGACCATCACTGTCTTTACTACACAACACTCTCACCATCACTATCTTCACTACACAACACTCACTATCACTATCTTCACTACACAACACTCTGACTATGACTATCTTCACTACACAACACTCACTATCACTATCTTCACTACACAACACTCTGACCATCACTATCTTCACTACACAACACTCTCACTATCACTGTCTTCACAACACAACACTCTCACCATCACTATCTTCACTACACAACACTCTCACCATCACTATCTTCACTACACAACACTCTCACCTTCACTATCTTCACTACACAACACTCACTATCACTGTCTTCACTACACAACACTCTCACCATCACTATCTTCACTACACAACACTCTCACCATCACTATCTTCACTACACAACACTCACCATCACTATCTTCACTACACAACACTCACCATCACTATCTTCACTACACAACACTCACCATCACTATCTTCACTACACAACACTCACCATCACTATCTTCACTACACAACACTCACCACAAACTATCTTTACGGTACTCTACATCGTCACCATCACACTGTCTTAACTATATAAATATTTTAGGTTACGTCATTAGTTTATCTCATTCTTTTACTAACTAACTTTTGACTGTCTTCACTATTTTAAGGTAAGTCATTAGTTTATCTCATTCTTTTACTAACTCACTTTTGACTGTCTTCACTATTTTAGGGTAAGTCATTAGTTTATCTCAGAGTTTTAGTAACTAACTTTTGACTGTCTTCACTATTTTAGTGTACGTCTTTAGTTTATCTCAGAGTTTTAGTAACTAACTTTTGACTGTCTTCACTATTTTAGGGTACGTCTTTAGTTTATCTCAGACATTTAGTAAGTCACTTTTGAGAGTGATATTTTCACCATGTCTTCCAAGGATAACTTACAGATGGATCTACAGACTCTTCGCTGTCTTAAGGGAATGGATGTTTATAAAATCTTCGCTGGGACACCTCGACAGTTCGGTAAGGTATGCAAGGTATTAGTTGGTGATGAAGGACTCATGGCAGCATCGTCTTTGCGTCATGGTGAAGGTTTTTTGTATACCCTGAGGCTCAAAAATTGCTTTCATTCCGTGTCCATCTACCGCTGTTTCGACGGGCGGTATCTCTATTTTGACCCAACAACAACTCCAGCACATGAATCATTTCAGGCCTATAAGAAAAAACACAACATCCGCCGCAAGCAAGTCACCGAAGTCAAAGCTCGCTTTTAGCTTCAGGTCACAAGACGTGCGCCTACCTGCCATCACATTCTCACCAGTCACAATGTCACCTATAAGGGACTCTACTTCTCACAAGGGACTATAAAATCATGATGGGTGTAACTATACTGACCAACATGCTGTAAAACAAGTGCTCAGTCTTTTGACTGAATTCAAGAACGACATCGATTTGTCACTTGGTTCTGTGGAGAACCCAGTCCCTGCTACCTCCCGTCCAGCAGCCACAGTACCCAGCTCGTCAACACAGTCCACCAGCCGCAGTACCCAGCTCGTCAACACAGTCCACCAGCCGCAGTACCCAGCTCGTCAACACAGTCCACCAGCCGCAGTACCCAGCTCGTCAACACCGTCCAGCAGCCGCAGTACCCAGTCGTCAACACAGTCCAGCAGCCGCAGTACCCAGCTCTAACACCTGTCCAGCAGCCGCAGTACCAGCTCGTCAACACCGCCCCTGGCATACTGAACAGACGGAAGTCACTCTTCCACAGATGGATATCAATTATAAATAAATCATGATATGATGATGTTATATTGTTTCCTTTAAGTCCTCGGTTGCTGGATTATTATCATTCTTGAAGGATAAGAAGAATTATTTTTAGTTCAATATGTTTATTATGGTTATAGCCTATTAAGTTTATAGGCACTATTTTTTTAACATTAGATGAGATTTTAGGTACTATTTATTTGCATTATATACAAAGTTCAAGAACTCGAGTTCAGTTCAATTCAAGAACTCGAAAATTTAATTTGTTATAGTCAGTGCAATCAACACTGCAACTGCTACGATCAACATCATTCTTGAAGGATAAGAACAATTGTTTTTAGGTGTTATGTACCAACCCCAAACTAAGAACATGATAATTAGTGTAATATGTTTAATACGAACCAGATTATTAGGAAAGGTGTTAGTTTCGCACAAGTAAGTTTGATGTCTAAGGAACGAAGGAGTTAAAATTTGAGAGACTGAAATATAGGAAGGCAAAGAACAGGAGATTTCACAGTAGTAGAGAGTTTGTCAGAGAAGAAAGTCCCCCTAGCACGGAGAAGCAGAGTTTATGAGTCAGAAAAATGGCCAAGACGAGGCAACGAACTGCGAAGAGTGGCCAAGACGAGGCAACGAACTGCGTAGAGTGGCCAAGACGAGGCAACGAACTGCGAAGAGTGGCAAGACGAGGCAATGAACTGCGTAGAGGGCCAAGACGAGGCAACGAACTACGTAGAGTGGAAATTTCCGAGTCAAGGAACTGAGGATCTGCAATGCCGAAGATATGGAAAGAGAAAGAACACTTTTTTCGACAGATGGAGCATGGTAAGAAAAATAGTGAAAGACTTGAGTATCATGGTAAGCAGAAATCTGATGCAAGACAAAATTGCCTAAGTGTGGTAATAAGGCTAACCAATTACTTGGTTTTATATCAAGAAGTATAAGTAACAGGAGTCCCAAAGAATTTATGACTCTGTACATCACTAGTAAATCCTTACTTAGATTATGCAGCTCAGTTTTGGTCGCCATATTACAGAATGGATATATATTTATTGGAGAACATATGGAGAAGAATGACAAAATTAATCTCCTCGGGAGTACAAAGCAAATTCCAACCACACAATAGAGCGAAAAACTAATGTCAAAGACCTGGGAGTGATCATGTCAGAGGATCTCACCTTCAAGGATCATAACACCGTAGCAATCGCATCTGCTAGAAAAATGACAGGATGGATAATGAGAACCTTCAAAACCAGGGATGCCAAGCCCATGTTGACACTTTTTAGGTCGCTTGTTCTATCTAGGCGGCTGGAATATTGCTGCACACTAACTGTACCTTTCAAGTTGGCAAGCAAAATCCCAAGTTCAAACACTCTACCTAATGCTTATCTCACTGGAGGCTACCCAAACACACTATTCCTAGCTCCGACCAACCCAACAGAAGTCTCGCATGTTATTAACACATTAAAAAACAAGGCAGGAGATCTAAATAACTTACACATTTTATATACAAAAAGCTTCTCAGTACTATCACCAATTATTGCAACACTCTTTAACAAATCCATTGAATCCTCCACCTTCCCATCAATACTCAAATAGTGAGGGTTACCACCATACATAAAGGCGGAGATCAAACAGACCTAAATAACTATAGCCAATATCTAACTTACCCTTTCTCCAAAATCTTTGAAAAGTTAATTCATAGACAAATCTATTCGTACCTCATCTCCCACAACATACTCAACCCCTGTCAGTTTGGTTTCAGACCTAATAAAAAAACAAATGATGCAATCATACACATGCTAGAAATAATATACACCGCTCTTGAAAATAAAGAAATCCCACTGGGAATCTTCATTGATTTACGTAAAGCTTTTTGATACAGTTGACCATGATCTGTTACATCTAAAATTATCACACTATGGTATAAGAGGGCACTCCTCAACTACCTAAAGTCATACCTTAGCGGCAGAAGCCAATATGTGTCCACAAATGGAGCTAACTCTTCCACACAAACAATTACAGTTGGTGTCCCACAAGGAAGTGTTCTTGGCCCACTACTCTTTCTCATTTACATAAACGACCTACCAAATGCATCTCAACTACTCAAACCCATACTATTTGCAGAATGACTACATACGTCTTCTCTCACCCATGCCCAGACACACTAGCCAACACTGTAAATGCTGAATTACAGAAAATATCTACCTGGATGATGACTAACAAGCTTACACTCAATGTTGACAAAACCTATTTCATTCAGTTTGGGAACAGAGCTACAAATGTTCCACTTAGCATAAAGATAATGGATCACTTGTCACAAAACTCACAGAGGGAAAATTTTAGAATCCACCTTGACAGTGGCCTCAAATTTAAGACCCATATACAACAAATTTCCAAGAAAGTATCCAAGACCGTAGGAATACTATCCAAGATAGGTACTATGTTCCACAACCAGCTCTCCTTTCCTTTATCACTCACTCATTTACCCCTACCTCACCTATGGAATCTGTGCATGGGGCTCAACAACAATAAATCACCTCAAACCATTAATAACTCAACAAAAGGCTGCAGTTCGAATGATAACAAATTCCACTCTACCTGGAGTTTACCTGAGAGAATCAGGGTCAACGCCCCGCGGCCCGGTCTGTGACCAGGCCTCATGTTGGACCAGAGCCTGATCAACCAGGCTGTTACTGCTGGCCGCACGCTGGCCTACATACTCCACCTATATTCAAAAGTCTGAACTTACTCACCATACAAGATATCCATACTTTTTACATGCCTATTACATACACAAAACACTAAACTCAAATATTAACCCACAACTCAAAATTCTCTAACCAACCTTAACAGACACATGAACATAACACAAGGCATAGATCACTCTTCGATGTTCCCTGCGTCCACCTCACACTATGCAAAAACACAATGCACATTAAAGGCCCAAAATTGGGAATTTATTACCAATGATTACCAAAGAAACCCGGTCTGTACATCACTTCAAAACTCTGTTAAAAATCACCTACTCACCCACAACTAAATACCCACTACTTTACATTACCCACAAAGTTATTAAATAACTTTACACTGCCTCAAAATAACATTATTCACTGTGTTACCCCTAGCCTCAGAATCCCCTACAAAATTGCCCAAAGAAAATAATTTATCAAACATAATCTAGTACAAATGTTGAAACTTATACCTCATAATGTATATGACATGTTATATCTTATAATGTATGAACCACCTAATATAAAGAAATCCATCCACATGTACCCATGTGCTCCTTGTAACTCATCTAATGACCATATAAATCTGTTATTGCAAAACAAATTATTGATTTAATTTGTTTAATCTGATTTAGTAATACTATTATGTAGACATATAAAACTGTAAATGATCCAAAATTATAAAACTATAATGTTTCAAAAATGTCATGTTCAACTTATGTTCAAATATAATAGCTTAAATACTCAACTATACTTTATTGTAAACTGTCTACTATAATTCCTACCATTTAGCCTCAAAACCCATACTTAACTGCTCAAAGAAAATAGTTTATCAAATATAATCTGGCAAATGCTGAAACTTAGTACCTCATATATCCTTATAGTATACCCTTGTCTCCTTGTAACTCATCTTATGACCATGTAATTTGATATTGCAACACAAACTATTGATTTAATTTGTTTAATCTGATTTAATTAAATTATAATGAAGACAAAAGTTTAAAACTATGTTACAAAAATGTCATGTCTAAACTATGTTCAAATTTCATAGCTTAAATACTGCCTATATTCATATTGTAAACTATTTACAAAAATTCTTACCTATTTAGTTTTAAGTTAATTTAAGTCTGCCCAAATGCCCTGGTACACCTCATAATCTCAAACCATTGTAATTTTGTATCATGTCCAAATAAACTATTACTATTACTAAGGCAAGTGAAATTGCTGACCTAGAAAATGTGCAGAGAACCTTCATGGCACGATAACTGCAATAAACCACCTCAATTTCTGGGAAGCTTGGTTCCTAAACCTGTACTCCTAGAACGCAGGAGGGGGAGAACATTATTATATACACTTGGAAAATTTCGAGGGATTAGTACCAAAATTGCACACGAGTCACTCCCAGAAAGGGAAAGACTCGGGAGACGATGTAACATCCCCCCAAAGAAGAGCAGGGGGGCCACTAGCACGTTGAGAGACAACACAATAAGTGTCAGCCCAAGACTGTTCAACTGCCTCCAGCATACATCAGGGGGATCACCAACAAACCCCCGTTGTTCAGAGAAATGACGGGCACCTAAAGTCTGTCCCCTGACCACCCAGGTTGTGGTTCGTACGTTGAACTGCGTGCGGCCAGCAGTAACAGCCTGGTTGATTTGGTTTTGATCCAACATGAGGTTAAAGAGGGGGAGGCTGACCCAGGAACTTTTCTATACTCCGGGAAAAGAACCTTCCATATGAAGAAGATTGAGAACCTTGAACCTTCACTCTTTTAAAAGACGGAATAGAAATATCTTTAAAAGAAGGTGATAATAATAATAATAATAATAATAATAATTTTTATTTAAAGGGATGTTACAAGTGTATTAAGGTTTTGGTAGTTACAATTATAAAACAATTAAAAAACTGTAATGCAAGGAGAGCCACTGGCATGCCATGCATTGAGGGGATTTTATTCAAAACATTACTGATTTAATCCCAAAGAAATTGATTGAGTTTGTCTAGTTTGTATTATTTAAATTATTTTTATACATACTTTTAAAAGACAATCAAGGGGAAATTTGGTTTTGAGTTAATTAGTTGTAAATTTTTTTAAATTTAAGTATATGATGCAAAATTAGTATAATAAAAAATACTAGAAATAGTTTTTAATTTCTTCAGATATATATTTTATTTAAAAATTAAGAAAAATATACTATGTTTTTAAATTTGGAAATATGATATATGAAATTGAAACAAGTTTTAAAGGGAAAGGTTTGAACATAAAATTGAGATCATCTAATAAAAAAAATTTATTTTGGGTTGTTACAGTATGAGTTTTTGAAATAGTGATTTTGAGAGTCTTAAGATTTTCCGAAAAGGGTTTTAATTTGGGATATTTACGGTAATAAATTTCCCAGATTCAGCCTTTTTTAGGGTTGTGAATTTTTTTACATTGGTTAGTATGGACTCAAAGGCAAATGGGATCTGTGTTTTGTGTCATGTTTGGAACCTTTTAAAGTTGGGGGAGAATTAAAGGCAGGGTTGATATTAGAAATGTAGAGTTTTATGTAAGAAGGCAAAATGAATGGGTTAAAAATTTTTTTGGTGGTATTTTTAAGGTTCTGAAATAGGTGGAGTATGCTGTTCGAGTGGGGAAAATTTGACTTTCCCTGATTCCCCTTTTGCTGGGTTATGAGGGTCAAAGGGGATTTAATGTTGGGGAGCCCTCATGCACAGATTCCATAGGAGAAGGGTAGATAAGAGAATGAAAAGGTGAAATGAGAGCTGGTTGGGGGCCAATTTAAAGGGTATTTTAGATAATAACCTACTGTCCTTGAATTTTCTGTGGAATTTTTGGAGGGAATTTTAAGACTACTGTCAAGGTGGATTCTAGGAATTTTCCTCTGTACCTTTGGGAGGGGGAAACCCATTTAGCTGTTTGTTAAGGGAACATTTGTAGTTTGTTTCCAAACGAATGGTAGGTCTTGCGAATTAGAGTAAGCTTAGGTCATCATCCATGCGGGATTTTTTGAATTTCCCGGCATTAACGTGTGGGCCAGTCCGACTGGATGGGGTGAGGGGAAGAAAGGTTGTGTTACCTGCAAACAAAAGGGTTTGAGAAGTTGGATGAAAAGGGAGCTGAAAAATGAAAAAACAAGAGTGATGGGGAAAAAGAGCAAAGATCTTCATAGGGAGCAGAGAAAAGAAAAATCAACACTTGGAAAGAGAAGAAGTTTCAAATTTTTCCCATAAAAAGGGTTTAGAAAAAAAGGGGATGAAGGGCCCAAGCAAATCGATGGTTTGAGAATCATTTTTCCTTTAAAGGGAAAAAGGGGTACAAGTCAAAAATAAAATAAGATCAAGAAAGACATCGTTTAAAGGGGATGAAGAACCCTTTATTGCCCCCCACTCTAGAAAATTGGAAAATACAAGGGAATTAGTAAGGACTAAGTTAAGACTATCATCATAATTTGGGAAAAGGGTAAAAGTTCCCAAAGAAGTCTTGAGAGTGACGGAGGGAGCTTGGGGAATAAGTTTTCCCAAAAAAAAAGGGGGGGGAATTTTTGTTTTTGGGTCTTTCCAATTTTTTTATTAACTACTACTTTTACTTCCCTCCACTTTACTCATATTTATAATTTCCCTTTTTTCACCTCTACCCCAAAAACCCTTTTTCCCCTTAAGGGCCCCTTGGGGCCCCTGAGGCCAGGGAAAGAAAAGATGGTTTGAGATGACTCACACGATTATACGACCTGGAACCGAAGACGTGTTGTACCCAGCTACAGGGCGTCTGACCGTTATCCTGGAGAGGGGTTTAGGGGTCAACGCCCCCGCTTCCCGGTCCGTGACCAGGCCTCGCAATGGATCAGGGCCTGATCAACCAGGGGTTAATGCTTTGGCCCCAACCGAACGTACAAACGTGGCCTTGGGAAGACTTTAGGGGCCTGTCCAGGGCCCTTTTAGACAGCCAGGGGTCTATTGGAATCTTATATGCTTGGAGGGGAGTTGCACAGTCTTGGGTTTCCTGACATTTTTTGAAGGGCTTCAGCGTACTGGGGCCCCTGCTTTTTATTGGGGATATGTTGCATCTCTGTCGAATCTTTTGTTTTCGTATAGGGGGATTTTCAAATAATTTGAGATTTGGGGCCCCTAGGATTTTCCAAGTATATCATTATGGGTCTTTTTTTGCTTGCGTTCCGGGGAATACAAATGAAGGGGCTTCAGTCATTTTCAGTAATTTAAGGTGCTTTATCGTACGTATATGTTCAGTGAAAATTCTCTGTAAAGTCTCAATTCAATTTCGGGGTTTGGGAAAGGGCCATTAGTGTCAGGAAATCCCGGCCCGAACAAGGCAAAAAGAAAAAACCCCAGGGCTTTGCATCTTTTGTTTTTAAGGTTCTCATTATCTATCTTATCATTTTCCTAGCAGTTCTTGATGAACACGAGTTCCCCGGGTTGGGCCTTGCAGAGTGCATGGGTTTTTCATTTTTTTCATTGTCCTGTGGTGTTGGTATGAAATTCTTTATAAAATTTTTATCTCGTTCATAAAATAATTAAATTGTCGACCATAGTTATTTTAAAGGCCCACAACGCTTTCATTTTTGAACTGGGGTACTTTTCTGTCAACTGTTAAGTCCATATCGTTTAATTTTTAAACGGGGGTCCCAAAACTTTTTTGGGTTTTTCCCTAGATTTGGCATATATATTTTTTTCACTTATTTAGATTTCGTGTTTTGTCTCCTGTATGATTTTAAGCTTAGTCGATATTTTTACTGACGGGACCTCCTTTCATATTTCAGATATATCACAGCTCTGTG
This sequence comes from Cherax destructor, assembly GCA_009830355.1. NCBI lineage: Eukaryota > Metazoa > Arthropoda > Malacostraca > Decapoda > Parastacidae > Cherax > Cherax destructor. Next base: position 16,758 of record WNWK01017864.1, read on the forward strand.
ATTCCCTTCGCCTTTGCTGTAAAACGCCCCTTCTTTTTCTGTAATCTTCTTTGGAAGGAATGTGCCTTGAGAACTTAAATTGAAGATTTTCAAAAAGGGGTCGATCCGCGTTCCTTAGAATATTTTCCCCAGGTTATTTAATTTAGGACATATTGATTGATTTTTGTATTTTTTTTGTTATTGAATTTGGGAATTTGTGAAGGGACCCTAAACTGATCTCCTTAGCTGGGAGCGTTTGGCATAAATGTCTCTTCAACATGTTGTATTATGTTTGCCTTGATATTAAAAATTTCTTCCCAGGTCACATAGAGAGAGGTAAGGGTTTCCTTGGGGCCCTTCCCATGTGCTGACTAAGAATTGTCGATTAATACCCGTGTGGGGGCCCCCCCTCATCTGAGCTGCCTCCTGGGGTGACTCAAACTTTTTTGACAGTCCTTTTTAGGTTTTCTATCACCGGGCAGAAAGAAGTTTCCTAAATTATCAGACAGTAGTCAATTTTCAAAAGCTTTTTTTGAATTGTTGTGCTAAGAGGCTTTATAAAACCAAAGACAAGGTTTTGTTTTCACTTTACCCAAAACTTCAACTACAGTTGGTGTTCAATTCGGGGGTTTACGGAGTTAACCTGAGGGTTTCGGGGGTCAACCCCCCCGCGGCTCTTTTCGAGACCATGCCTCATGGTGGATCAGGTTGATAAAACCAGGCTGTTATGCTAAGGAAACTGACTACAATACAGCCTGTCGGGGTACTAACTTTAGGCCTGCCCAATGCCTTCTTGAAGACACCAGGGGTCAAATATTGGCCCCCTTATGTATGCTGGGAGGCAGTTGAACAGTCTTGGGTCGACACTTATTTGCTGTCTCTAATGTCCCTCATGGCCCCTTTTTCTTTCTTTGGCATTGTTTTTCTGCTGCGAGTCTTTTTTAGAGTGATTTTCGTGCAAGTTTGGTACTAACCTGATTAAAAGTTTATATTATATCTTCCTGTTCCGGTACGGATCAAGGACCTTCAACCGTTCAGTATTAGGTCCCTTATTGTACTTATGTAAAATTGAAAGTTCTTTTAACCTCCAGGTCAGCAATTTCACCTGCCTTGAAGGGGGCAGTGTACAGCAGTATTCCAAAAATAGAGAGAAACAGTTGAAGAGAATCATCATGGGCTTTGGTCCTAGTTTGAAGGTTCTATTATCCATCCTATTTTCAGCAGATGCAGTAGATACATTGTTGTGATCTTTGAAGGCGAGATCCTCTGACATTAAAACTCCCAGGGCCTTCATAATGGTCATTGTTAATAGAATTTGCTTTACCGGCGACTCAGTGACACGTCCCCCAGCCTTGGGTCGTTTTTTTCTGTGGCATCTGAATAACATAACCTGGGTCCAAATTTCGTTGTAAAAATTGTCCCTTTGTGGGTTTCTGTGAAAGCCCAAACACCGCATTTGACTCTGATGAAAGGTATTTGTTGTTTGTTGATGGCTTTTGGGCCCCGTATTTTGCAAAAATATATTTATATTGATGGTATGTATGGGGGCTTTATTTGCTGTGTCCACAAAAGTTTTACAGACGAATTTCCGAAGACGGGCTTTACGAATCCCAGCTCAAGTCCCCTAAAGGTTAATGATCACGGAATCTTGAAAGATTGCAAATAAACCATACCACGGTAATTAACCGGATCATTACGATTGGGAGTCAGGGTTGAGGCTTTGAAGGACGAGCTGATTCGTCACGGGCCAGCGGGGAGTTCGTCTGAAAAACTTGCATTTGTGGTTTCCCATGTTAACCTTCATGGGGGTAGAAATATTCTGTTGATGAATCTTTTGAAGCTTGGCCAGGCTTGACATTGGGAGTTTTGAATTTTTTTTTGCAAACCAACGTTGGGAAAGGTTGTACCCGGCCCCTTGATTTTGAGCTTCTTTTATCTGCGAGGTGGTCAGGATGGAGATTATCCGATTGTCGTTTACTGGTATGAAGGGTTGGGTAGGGTAGAGCAGGGGCAGTGGTGCATAATAGATGTGTGTAGATTAGGTATGATACCAGATTTCATTTTTTTTGGGGTTCACTTTAACAGTTACCCCTTCAAGTTTCAGTGGCATTATTACCTAATTTTAATGCAAATGACCTGCCCCAATGAGATAATGATTGGTTTTTGAAAAAGGCTTTCATTTATTAAAATTTTAAAGATCATTTTTCTAACAGAACTAGAGCAGAAGTTATATCCATTTCCTGTGAATAACTGAGTTTCCCTATGGTTTGAAGGGGTTGCTTCAAGACCAACCATTTTTAGTAAACTAGTAAACTTCACCCATAAGTTCCTAGATTTTTCGGGGTCTTCCCCCTGGCAACGGGACAAAATGGAGACTTCAATTTTCTTTTCAACAAAAAAAATAACGGGAAGGATAAGCATTTGTAAATAGTTAAATAACTAAAAACACCAACCCGGATCACACAGTTCTCAGCCACCAATTGACAAATATTTTGTGGCCGCCCTGGACATTAGCCACAGACGTTTTCAGGTCTATAACTTTTTAATAACTACAGGAAATCAAAAGGAAAACGAAGCTTAGGGGGGAACAATAAAATTAATCAACTGAAACTAAAGAAACACTGTAACAGGCTACAAATTTTAAATGACAGGATAACAAGTTACGGACGTAAATGAAATGGAAAAAAAGTTCACTGCCATCCTTGATAAAAAAAATTGCACCAAGAACTGAGCCCTGGAGGGACAGGGATTTGGTGAGAATTTCTTTTTTTTCCCCAGTTATTTATTAATATCTTCCATGCTTGGCTCAAAAAGATTTTGAGTCCACTAAATATTTTCAGTATTTTGGCAAGTCAATGGTTTTTTCCCCAGCACCAAGAGAGCTTTGAATAATTTAAACATTCGGGAGTCCAGGAGTAAACTTTTCCAGTTCAAAACTATTAACTGTTTTTTCAATTTGGTTTTCATTTATTTATCCCTCCCCAAATCTGACTTTTCCCGCTTTTTTTATTTGACTCAACAACAAAGTGAAATAGGTTACAAAGGGATCATTAAACCCTAAGCCCTCAGGTTCATAATCCTGTACCAGTTGTAGATACGTTCAATAAACTTATTTCTTGCCTTTTATTTGGGGTTTTCGCCAGGTGGGCGGACATTGGCTGGTATTGTGGTGAAGGAAAAGATAAAATCAACGGTCAAAAATTTTTTAAAAAAGTTGTGCTTCAATAATTTATTTAGGGGACTTGAGTTTAAAAAAATATGAAATTTTTAAAAAAATTTATCTAATTGCCTTTGATTGCCCCCACCCACTCTTTTTAACTTCCTCCCTCCCTCTCTCTTCCCCCTTTAAATGATAAAGTTTTTATGTATTTCCATGTCCTGAATCCAAATATAAATTTTGAATTTTTTTTGTTATAGGTTTAAAGATACGAGACATGTAATTTGGTTTTTTTATTATATTCAAAGGGGGTGTCAGTATGTTACTCAACCCGGGACCTATTCTTTTGCCTTTTGCTTGATTAGTGGCTGAAGACCACCTTCAATGTCCGAATATTTTCCCCAAATATTTGGTGCCCCATTTGCCCAAAAACCATTTTTTTTTCCAGGGGAAAATTTTGGGAAACCTTTCACCATGTTCTAACTGCCCACGGGTTCTGGGAAAAAAGTCTAAATGTGAGTCCAAAAAGTGGATTTTAAGTGACCCTGTTACATCCCATGTTCTTGTGTCTTGATGAGGTTTTTTCCCCCAATTTTTCATAGTTGTCTTCCTTTTTGTTTCAGAATCCTTCACCACCAACTTGAATGCTTCCCAAGCAACTTCTTCTCCTCATGAAGGTCTGATTCAGTCACCATCTTTGGTCTCGAATCTGGACCTTTAAGACTCCCTCTCTTATGTTGTCAGTGAGGGGAATTTTTAGTTAAATATTACACAAGTACGAGGCATTTGAAAGAAGAAAACAACAAACTTAGAATATAAACAGAAAATTTATTCATTAATTTATCATTATAATACAGATCATGACAGCTAAGCAGTATTTATATCATTCAGTAGGAAAATAAAATTAATATAAATATGTCTACATGCATATCAATGGGCCCCAGTGATAAACTTGGGCATCACAACCACCTTGTATGACTGCTGGAACAATAATGAAGGTCAGTGAGACTGTGAGTGTTGGTAAACACACTCACAAACTGTTTTCAACCTGTTGTGACACGTAGCTCCTATTGAAAGTAGAGCTAACAAACAATTTAAAACCCTGATATTCTTTTCCCGTGAGGGAAAATTAGTTGGAAATTTACCGTCTCGGAAACATTTTGGTTTTTTTCCAGAATAATGCTTCGTATAGAAGTGAGTTTACTGATATTTACAAATAATAATAATAATAATAATAATAATAATAATAATAATAATAATAATAATAATAATAATAATAATAATAATAATAATAATAATAATAATAATAATATCTTTTTTCAACAAGTACAACAAGGTATACAGGCCTAGCTGACATCAATGACATACTACTATGAAAGCACTTTATGCAGAACATTTCAGCAGATTAGGTAAATTTTTTCCCCCGGATGCGACCCACCCAGTCGATAACATCTTTTTGCAGATGGGTGAACAGGGACAACAGGTGTCATGAAAAACGTCCCTAATGTTTTCTAGCCCCATCGGGGATCGACCCCGGACCTAGCGTTGGGGCTGAGTGTGCTAGCAATCGAGCTAAAAGTGAAAATAACCTTCCATTGGTATTTGTGGTGGAATCACCCAATTTTGTGTCTAGCATTTAAGTCGCCAAAACACGGTAGGCTCAGTATTAATAAAATTTTGGGAGATCTGTATGGTGGAGAGTTGGTTGATGCATAAGTATTGACAACTTTAAAATGCAGATTTTGCCACTGTGTTTGTTTTTCGGAAACTGAAATTTATCAAGTTTTACAGAGAGAAGAGATCACGGGCGTGATTCCCTAACCTGCTTTGTTCTGAAACTATAACATTTATAATGTGATATTGTACGTGGGGGTCTACCAATACGTGTGAAAGTTTCTTGCAAAGAAACAATATTAATTTTACACTCACAACTTTGTGATAAAGATCACCATATCGCTATAGTTTTGTAACGAATTGCGACATTTCTTTCCAAGTTCTTTAATACAAATTATTAGCCTATGAATTCCTTGAACATATTCACCACTATTTTTTATTAGTCTTAGATATTTCAGGGCCTTTCACTATACTCTCTTTAGCCTACCATGATTCTTCTAGGAATTCTCTATTCCGCATGGCTGTCATTTCATCATTACGTCACCATCATCATTACTCACCATCATCATTACTTCACCATCATCATTACTAGACATCCCCATTCCCATCCTTCTCTTCACCACTTTCATTGCGTGATTCTTTTCCAGCAATGTCTTCTTCTTCACTGGTGTTATTAATTCCACTTTCACTCATCACCGCTACTTTCCTTCAAACCAGGTTTCTTGATCTTTTCACTGAATTCTTTAACTTTCCCCATTGAGTATGTTAATGGATTCTTGTTGACGCTCAATTACTCCCAGGAGCTGCTGCACCGTATGCTGCACCGTATGCTGCACTGTATGCTGCACCGTATGCTGCACTGTATGCTGCACCGTATGCTGCACCGATCTTTAAGTGCAACGATGACGGTGTTTGCCTCCAGGACAGGTTCCTCAGACCCGTAGGACCCACAGACATAGATGGCAGCTCCCACCTCCACTTTCTAAATTTTTAAAGTTGCCAGCTATACCTGGTAGCTCCCAAAGGAGGCAGGCACCTGCTGCTGCTGCTGCTGCTGCTGTTGTTGATGTTGCTACTGCTGTTGATGTTGTTACTGCGCTGTTGTTGCTGCTTGTTAATTATTATTACTTTTAGGTAGTCACTGAGGTGGAGTATCAGTATGAGGTAACCTGTTTCTTGCTCAACTGTAATTGAGGTCTTAAGGTTTTTGGTTGTAAAATTTGCAAAATAATGCTAGTTTTCACCCCCTCCCCGGTATATGGTGAGTTATTGTATATTAAATCATTAGAGAGTTGATTGCAGTACCTTCCCTCATTTGATCAGGTCTGCAGTTATGGATGGTGTGATCCCAGGTAAAGCAAAGATGTCTGTTGTGTCATGTTGAAGACAGGTTTCAGAAAGAATAATAAAAGTTATGTTAGCATTTGAAGATTCTGGGAGTGCTAAGAAGTCATCATAGTGTCCACTCAGAGATGTAACATTGTAATTGAATATTGATATATTCTTGGTGTTGCTGAGAAGTTTTTCTTAACTTGCTGTGTAATAAAGACAATTATTTTCAGAAGAATACTGAGATATGAATCGGGATCTATGGACCCCGATTCATGAACTAGAAAATAGGAAAAGTAAAAAGAAGATGGATGAGGTAGAGGCATCAGCAGCTGAGCGCTTATATACCTGGAGGGTGTTCCGGGGGTTAACGTCCCTTGGTCCATGACCAGGCCTCGCGGTGGATCAGGGCCTGATCATCCAGGTTGTTACTGCTGGCCTCACGCAAACAAACGTACGATCCACAGCCCGGCTGGTCAGGTACTGATTTTAGGTAACTGTCCAGACTCCAGCTCCCTCTTGAAGACAGCCTGGGGTTTATTGGTAATGCCCCTAATGTATGCTGAGAGGCAGTTGAAAGGTGAATGTAAAAGCAATTGTAATAGAATTTCTCTCAACGGATTATTTAAAAAAAAAAAAAGACGATGGAAGTGTGTACCAGTGTCAGGCAGCGCGGTAAGTCAATATGGCCGCCATTCCAATTTGGCTGCCTCAAGGAGAATAGGTTTCACGTTTTGCCTTCTACTCAATTTAGTACTACAAATATGTGAATTTGGTCCATTATAAAAGTCTTTCCGATTGAAATTATCTTTCCAAAGAGGTACAAAAGATTGCTGTAGGACAAACGTTTCGCAATTTAAGCATAATTCTTTACGTAATTTTGAATAAGTTTATCTACGTTAATGACTATTTTTACTTGCAATGTGTTAAATGTTGTGGATATAGGTTTTTTTGAGTCTGTTTAGTGCATTAACATTAATTTTGTTTCTGCGTTACAGGCACTTTGACCAGTCAATGGTTTTGTGGTCTACAATGAATGGTAGAAATGTTTTCTTTGCTAAGCTATTATTCATGAAGATGACGTGGTGTCTTTTTGACTGAAAAAGGTGTATTGGGAATCGAAAGAACATGTAAAAAAAAAAAAACGTAGATTATCAGAGTTTCAGGTAACTGTTGAACAGAGGGTTCTAGGAAATGTAAGGTGAGATGTTAATCTTAAATTATCCTTCAGTGAAGCAGACTCAACAGCTGGTGAGGCAAGCGGTACTTCTGCCTCTTTAAGATCAAGTGTAACATCTTTTCCATTTAAAGAGAAACGTTTGGGTTCGAGTACAGAACATGTGACTTACACTCATCATTAAGAGTGTGATGAATGGTGTGATGAATGGGCGGCAAGTACGAGGCGACGCATTAACTGTTTCTAATCTGCATGTTGCAGGTGTGTGTTGTAGATTCATGTTGCAGATCCATATTGCAGATGCGTGTTGCAGACTACATATGCATGCTGCCATAAACAGTGTATGGCAACTTCCGAAATGGCAAAGAAATTGCTAAGCAGTTGAGTGGTCGTGGTGGTGCAGCAAGTCATCCCCAGGAGACATTACCTTCCTTCAAACACCAAAATAAATTGAAAATTATGAAGAACAAACAAATATAAGTGAGCTAGTTAATAAAATGAAAGAATACCTTCCTGAAGACAGTAACACTGAACCGTACATGTGAGGTTTATGAAGGATAAAATAAAAGAATATTTCGGAAATGATATAATCATAGGTGCAATAGCTGGAAAAGTGCGATGATACTGACGAAGACAAGAGCAGTGTTATTTCAGCCTCAGCTGAAACTATTCGAAATAACATCAAGGATATTGTAGTCGAGCCTATCATATACGCTTCAGTCGATGACATTTGTAATCCTGGAATTGAAATTACGCCATATATTGTATTAAAAATGCGAATGCTTCTGAACTACATTTGTTACCGGAGAAAGAAGGAGAGGAAAGTGGTTCAGCAGGTGAGGCGAGAGTGAAGGTTGTACGTCCTCGCATCTCACTGCAGAGGTACAGTGTCTCCAAGGTACAGTGTCTCCAGAGGTACAGTGTCTCCAATGTCAGGTGTCTCCAAGGTACAGTGTCTCCAAGGTACAGTGTCTCCAAGGTACAGTGTCTCCAAGGTACAGTGTCTCCAAGGTACAGTGTCTCCAAGGTACAGTGTCTCCAAGGTACAGTGTCTCCAAGGTACAGTGTCTCCAAGGTACAGTGTCTCCAAGGTACAGTGTCTCCAAGGTACAGTGTCTCCAACGTTCAGCTGCAGCGTCCACAGGTACTAGCATACCTGGGTTCGCTCCTGACAGTCTTATTCAATATTTAGGAAACAGGCCACAAAATTATGACAATTGATGCTCATGGGACATTTCATGGTATGGGTATAATTGCAGGTGTCACACCTGCAACAAAAGCATCAACAGTGATTAAAGAAACAGTTCATCTCATTTGAAGATCTAAAGAAGTTTACTCGTCACAAACCTAGTGGGATGCGGTTGGGATCAATATTCTGACTCCACTGCAAACTTGGATATCCTATGGAACATTCCACGTTTTCTAAGGACATCAGTCCCTAGTTAGCATGATATATGCCAACTGCTTCATGAAGGGGAGCATCCTGGGAAGGCACCAGTTACCTTCCTTCTAGTGATTGATATGGATCCCCCACAAATGAAACCTGCGTCTTAGTAACTTTGTATTTTGTTGCTGATCATGCTAGCAGATATGGTGAGACACTTGTTCTCATATTTAATCTGCCTCTTTTCTTTAAAACTCTAGGAATAATTAATAATGAGCCACAAAACAGTCTTCTAGAGAAAGTTAGAATTGGTGGCCTGCACACGTTGATGAGCTTTCTAGGATACACTGGATTTGTAATGACTGGTTCTGGGTTGGGTGAAATTCTTGAAATAATATACGCTGGAAATACTGTGAAGCACATGCTATCAGGAAAAGCTATTGCAAGGGCCATTCGTGGCCAACTGATAATGCACACTGTGTTCAGCACCATTCTAGCTAGGAAAGCACTATGTTCACAGGATGAGAGAGCTAGTGACGCTTTCACTAAAGCCCGTTCCTTGTTGATGACCTGCTAACTAGAGAAATTTCTTGAAGATTTTCCCTCAAAAGTTATCCAATGGACCACGTCCAAGGTAAACAATCTCACAGATGAATTGAAAACATAGGACTGCAGGATTATAGTTACAAAATATGCTAATAATGGAGATTCTGAGAAATTACATTAAAACAAAAAGAGATGCAAATTAGTAGTTTCATCTTGCAGTATACCTGGAGAGGGTTTCGGGGGTACTGCTCCTGAAGTATACAATGCATTCAGTAAATGACTACATGCTGTTCGAAGGAATGATAGATTTTGGAAAGGCTTGTTGATAGACTTAATAAATGAACAAGTTCTACTGAGAAGTGTCCAAGGTCATGGTGGGTTGACATATGGACGTGGAATGACTGAACAATAACAGCCCTATATGCATCAAAATAAACAACTCAATGCAGGAGTTTGTTGGTGTCTGCTACACAAGAAGTGAGCAAGGTGTAACCATGACAACTGCGAGAATACGATGAAAACACATAGGTTTTTGAATTTGCAGAGCAGCTAGATGTGTTCAAACGGGACAACAGTCTTCGAAATGTGGTCAGTCATTTTTTTACACAGTCTACAAGGTTAGGTTTATGCTTCCTAACTTTATTTACAAATTAAGAGCTGTTAGTACGTCAGCTCATTCGAAAGCCATTTTATTATGATATATACAGATAAGGAACAGGATGAAGCTGGAGTCATCTGTGGGCCAACGATTTCATTTGGTCAACTGACTTTATTTCGTTGATGTCATTGTGCTGTACGAGCATGTTCCAGACACGAGTCATCTTAGGGATAAATGATCTCAGATGAAGCGATGTTCTGGAAAAGGGTACATTCAGAGTGTAGTTGCCGTTTGCTGTCCGTCTTGTTGTGTAGAAGCTCACTTTTTACTGTCCCCGGAGTGGAGCCAAGTGTGGTACTTTGATAGTGTTGGCCTTGTACATAACAGTCAGGCCGCCCACATCCCTCCTGTGCTGAAGGCTCTGCTGAAATGACAGACCTACCCAGGCTGGGCAAAGATGTCAACTCATATATGGTTGAAGATATTGGCAAGAGTATAATGGATGAAATGACGAACAAAACAGTTACTGAGTTCACTTTCATAGGAAACAAACTAGAGAAACCAATCACAACTGTGCATGTTGTTCAAGCAACATTATAGAACCTGAACTCTTGTTCCAGCACCTGTTCCTCTGTGCTCAGACAAGTGGTCTTAATCTGCATGAACTGTTCACATGAATTATGCATGTTTCCAGCTTCTCTGTTTGATAAACAAGGACTCGTGAGGGAAGCACATACAGAAAGTCTTATAATACATAATAAAAATAAATAAACTAATTGGCGATTCTTTATTGCATGGTTTATTGTGGGGTCAGAAACAAAATTTTGATGGCGATCATACAACTTACGTAGAATATGTCCTGAGAAAATATGGCAAGGTAACTATTGCGTTTGATGAGTACTATGGAAATGTATCTACTAAAGATTAAACTTACACAAGACGTACAAAAGATGCAAGGGGACCAAAGGTGCAGAGAGACCAAAGGTTTATATCTTCAACCACTACGGTTCTAATGAAAGACCAATCTCTAGCCAATTCTGAAAATAAGCAGACCTTCATAAAACATCTCTCTGATAAGCTGCAGGCAGCAGGGTATCTCGTTAAGCAAGCAAAAATTGATGCTGACGTCTTAATCGTCAAAGATGTAGCCTCAGCTAGTAAGTGTACCACAGCCAGGAGAGTTTACCTGGAGAGAGTTCCGCAGGTCAACGCCCCCGCGGCCCGGCCTGTGACCAGGCCTCATGGTGAATCAGAGCCTGATCAACCAGGCTGTTACTGCTGGCCGCACGCAGTCCGACGTACGAACCTCAGCCCGGCTGGTCAGGTATTGACTTTAGGTGCCTGTCCAGTGCCTGCTTAAAGACAGCCAGGGGTCTATTGGTCATCCCCCTTATGTACGCTGGGAGGCACTTCAACAGTCTTTGGCCCCTGACACTTATTGTGTTGTCTGTCAACGTGCTAGTGGCACCCCTGCTTTTCATTGGGGGGATGTTGCATCGTCTGCCGAGTCTTTTGCTTTCGTAAGGAGTGACTCTCGTGTGCAAGTTTGGTACTAATCCCTCTAGGATTTTCCAAGTGTATATAATAATGTATCTCTCCCGCCTGCGTTCTAGGGAGTACAGGTTTAGGAACTTAAAGCGTTCCCAATAATTGAGGTGGTTTATCGCAGTTATGCGTGCCGTGAAGGTTCTCTGCACATTTCTAGTTCAGCAATTTTACCTGCCTTGGAAGGTGCAGTTAGTGTGAACAAGCGACCTGAAAATTGTCAACATGGGCTTGGCATCCCTGGTTTTGAAGGTTCTCATTATCCATCTTGTCATTTTTCTAGCAGATGCGATTGCTACGGTGTTATGGTCCTTGAAGGTGAGATCCTCTGACATGATCACTCCCAGGTTTTTGACATTAGTTTTTCGCTCTATTGTGTGGTTGGAATTTGACACAGACCTCCTCATTCATTTGATTCGTTAAACAGGCATGTTAGCGGCATACAAGGTTCCCACTAGTACTCTTTAAGCACCCATGAAAACAGATAATCGGATATATATATATATATATATATATATATATATATATATATATAGGTCACACTACACTGGCATACACATGCATATATATACATACACACATCTAGGTTTTTCTTCTTTTTCTTAATAGCTCTTGTTCTTTTTATTTTCTCTATTGTCCATGGGGAAGTGGAAAAGAATCTTTCCTCCGTAAGCCATGCGTGTCGTATGAGGCGACTAAGATGCCGGGAGCAATGGGCTAGTAACCCCTTCTCCTGTACAAATCTACTAAAAACGAGAAGAAGAAAAACTTTATAAAATTGGGTTGTCTGAATGTGCGTGGATGTAGTGCGGATGATAAGAAAGAGATGATTGCCGATGTTATGAATGAAAAGAAGTTGGATGTCCTGGCCCTAAGCGAAACAAAGCTGAAGGGGGTAGGCGAGTTTCAGTGGGGAGAAATAAATGGGATTAAGTCGGGAGTATCTGAGAGAGTTAGAGCTAAGGAAGGGGTAGCAATAATGTTGAAGGATCAGTTATGGAAGGAAAAGAGGGAATATAAATGTGTAAATTCAAGGATTATGTGGATTAAAATAAGGGTCGGATGCGAAAAGTGGGTCATAATAAGCGTGTATGCACCTGGAGAAGAGAGGAGTGTAGAGGAGAGAGAGAGATTTTGGGAGATGTTAAGCGAATGTATAGGAACTTTTGAACCAAATGAGAGAGTAATTGTGGTAGGGGACCTAAATGCTAAAGTGGGAGAAACATGCAGAGAGGGTGTAGTAGGTAAGTTTGGGGTGCCAGGTGTAAATGATAATGGGAGCCCTTTGATTGAACTTTGTATAGAAAGGGTTTAGTTATAGGTAATACATATTTTAAGAAAAAGAGGATAAATAAGTATACAAGATATGATGTAGGGCGTAATGACAGTAGTTTGTTAGACTATGTATTGGTAGATAAAAGACTGTTGAGTAGAATTCAGGATGTACATGTTTATAGAGGGGCTACAGATATATCAGATCACTTTTTAGTTATAGCTACAGTGGGAGTAAAAGGTAGATGGGATACAAGGAAAATAGAATCAGTAAGTAAAAGAGAGGTGAAGGTTTATAAACTAAAAGAGGAGGCAGTTAGGGTAAGATATAAACAACTATTGGAGGATAGATGGGCTAGTGAGAGTGTAGGAAATGGGGTCGAAAATGTATGGGGTAGATTTAAAAATGTAGTGTTAGAGTGTTCAGCAGAAGTTTGTGGTTACAGGCGAGTGGGTGCGGGAGGGAAGAGGAGCGATTGGTGGAATGATGATGTAAAGAGAGTAGTAAGGGAGAAAAAGTTAGCATATGAGAGGTTTTTACAAAGTAGAAGTGATGCAAGGAGGGAAGAGTATATGGAGAGAAAAGAGAGGTTAAAAGAGTGGTGAAGCAATGTAAAAGAGAGCAGATGAGAGAGTGGGTGAGATGTTATCAGCAAATTTTGTTGAAAATAAGAAAAAGTTTTGGAATGAGATTAATAAGTTGAGGAAGCCTAGAGAACAAATGGATTTGACAGTTAAAAATAGGAGAGGAGAGTTATTAAATGGAGAGTTAGAGGTATCGGGAAGATGGAGAGAATATTTTGAGGATTTGTTAAATGTTGATGAAGACAGGAAGCTGTGATTTCGTGTGTAGGGCAAGGAGGAATAACATCTTGTAGGAGTGTGGAAGAGCCAGTTGTGGGTGTAGGGAAGTTCGTGAAGCAGTGGGTAGAATGAAAGGGGTAAGGCAGCTGGGATTGATGGGATAAAGATAGAAATGTTAAAAGCAGGTGGGGATATAATTTTGGAGTGGTTGGTGCTATTATTTAATAAATGTATGGAAGAGGGTAAGGTACCTAGGGATTGGCAGAGAGCGTGTATTGTTCCTTTGTATAAAGGCAAAGGGGACAAAAGAGAGTGCAAAAATTATAGGGAATAAGTCTGTTGAGTGTACCTGGTAAAGTGTATGGTAGAGTTATTATTGAAAGAATTAAGAGTAAAACAGAAAGCAGGATAGCAGATGAACAAGGGGGCTTTAGGAAAGGTAGGGGTGTGTAGACCAAGTGTTTACAGTGAAACATATAGGTGAACAGTATTTGGATAAGGGTAAAGATGTTTTTGTGGCATTTATGGATTTGGAAAAGGCGTATGATAGGGTAGATAGGGGGCAATGTGGCAGATGTTGCAGGTGTATGGAATAGGAGGAAGGTTACTGAAAGCAGTGAAGAGTTTTTATGAGGATAGTGAGGCTCAGGTTAGAGTGTGTAGGAGGGAAGGGGACTATTTCCCAGTAAAAGTGGGCCTTAGACAAGGATGTGTGATGTCACCGTGGTTGTTCAATATATTTATAGATGGGGTTGTAAGAGAAGTGAATGCAAGGGTCTTGGCAAAAGGTGTTGGTCTAAAAGATAAAGAAGCAAATACAAAGTGGGAGTTGTCACAGTTGCTTTTTGCTGATGACACTGTGCTTTTGGGAGATTCTGAAGAGAAGCTGCAGAGGTTGGTGGATGAATTTGGTAGGGTGTGTAAAAGAAGAAAATTGAAAGTGAATATAGGAAAGAGTAAGGTGATGAGGATAACAAAAGAATAGGTGACGAAAGATTGGATATCAGATTGGAGGGAGAGAGTATGGAGGAGGTGAATGTATTCAGATATTTGGGAGTGGACATGTCGGCGGATGGGTCTATGAAGGATGAGGTGAATCATAGAATTGATGAGGGGAAAAGGGTGAGTGGAGCACTTGAGTCTGTGGAGACAAAGAACCTTGTCCATGGAAGTAAAGAGGGGAATGTATGAGAGTATAGTTATACCAACGCTCTTATATGGGTGTGAAGCATGGGTGATGAATGTTGCAACGAGGAGAAGGCTGGAGGCAGTGGAGATGTCATGTCTGAGGTCAATGTGTGGTGTGAATATAATGCAGAGAATTCGGAGTTTGGAAATTAGGAGGAGGTGCGGGATTACCAAAACGATTGTCCAGAGAGCTGAGGAGGGGTTGTTGAGGTGGTTTGGACATGTAGAGAGAATGGAACGAGACAGAGTGACTTCGAGAGTGTATAAATCTGTAGTGGAGGGAAGGCGGGGTAGGGGTCGGCCTAGGAAAGGTTGGAGGGAGGGGGTAAAGGAAGTTTTGTGTGCGAGGGGCTTGGACTTCCAGCAAGCATGTGAGCGTATTTGATAGGAGTGAATGGAGGCATATGGTTTTAATACTTGACGTGCTGTTGGAGTGTGAGCAAAGTAACATTTATGAAGGGATTCAGGGAAACCGGCAGGCCGGACTTGAGTTCTGGAGATGGGAAGTACAGTGCCGGCACTCTGAAGGAGGGGTGTTAATGTTGCAGTTTTATAACTGTAGTGTAAAGCACCCTTCTGGCAAGACAGTGATGGCGTGAATGATGATGAAAGTTTTTCTTTTTCGGGCCACCCTGCCTTGGTGGGAATCGGCCGATGTGTTAATAAAAAAAAAAAAAAAAAAATATATATATATATATATAAATGGAGGAATATAGCAAATAATGCTGTAGCAGAGATAACACCAGGAGGCAGCTCAGATGAAAACTCGCACACACACGAGCTTTTAAATCTCTGCACTAAATTCACCTTAAACCAACAAATAATAGAGCCTACAAGATTGGAAAATACACTGGACCTCATCTTGACTAACAAGGATGATTTGATACGAAATGTCACCATATCAAAAACAATATACTCAGATCACAACATAATAGAGGTTCAGACATGCATGAGGGGGGCCCCAGATCGACAAAATGTGATCAGTCACGAGGGAGCCTTCACCAAATTCAGGTTCAATAAAAACATAAAGTGGGACCAAGTAAGCCAAGTCTTGAATGATATAAACTGGGAAGATAGCCTAAGCAACACAGATCCCAACCTATGTCTAGAACAGATTAACTCTGTGGCACTCGAGGTATGCTCAAGGCATATTCCTTTAAGGAAAAGGAGATGTAAACTAGAAAGAGAAAGGCGCTCCCTATACAGGCGAAGGCAAAGAATAACAGAGCGGCTAAAAGAGGCCAATATATCTGCAATACGTAGGGAGACACTGGTCAGAGAAATAGCAAACATCGAACTAAAGCTAAAGGAATCTTATTTGAGTCAAGAAACGCAAAAAGAACTAAAAGCCATAAATGAAATCGAAAGAAACCCAAAGTATTTCTTTTCTTATACCAAATCAAAGTCGAGAACAACATCCAGTATTGGGCCCCTACTTAAACGAGCAAGGAAATGAGTGAGCTACTCAAGTCCCAATATGACTCGGTTTTTAGAGAGCCGCTAACCAGACTGAGAGTCGAAGACCTAAATTAATTTTTTATGAGAGCCATAGAATTTGGTAGACACAAACCTATCTGACATTATCTTGACACCAAATGACTTCGAAAAGGCGATAAATGACATGCCCATGCACTCCCCCCCAGGCCAAGACTCATGGAACTCCGTGTTCCGGTGGCCGGTGGCCTGGTGGCTAGAGCTCTCTCTTCACACACGGAGGGCCCGGGTTCGATTCCCGGCGGGTGAAAACATTTCGACATGTTTCCTTACACCTGTTGTGATGTTCACCTAGCAGCAAATACGTACCTGGGTTGTTAGTCGACTGGTGTGGGTCGCATCCTGGGGGACAAGATTAAGGCCCCCAATGGAAATACAGTCCTCGATGATGCACTGACTTTCTTGGGTTATCCTGGGTGGCTAACCCTCCGGGGTTAAAAATCCGAAGAAAATCTTATCTTCATCAAGAATTGCAAGAAGCCCCTATCATATGCTCTTAACATCCTATGGAGAGGGAGCATGGGCACAGGGGTTGTCCCACAGCTGCTAAAAACAACAGACATAGCCCCACTCCACAAAGGTGGCAGTAAAATAATAGCAAAGAACTACAGACCGATAGCACTAACGTCCCATATCACAAAAATCTTTGAAAGGGTTCTAAGAAGCAAGATCGCCACCCATCTAGTTTAAGTTTGATATCTTTATTACGCACCCCATACCCATCCTGTTTGTGGTAGTCAAAGGATTACAGAGGTACATAATGGGTCCAGGGACTGGGCCCCAAAGTTTTGATAGCTGAACAAGGTACAAAGGTAATGAACTCACAAGTTACAAAGGTAATGAATCATAGTTACATAGTTACAATCATGAACAAATTATAAAGTAATGAGCAATTCACACCGTACACACCTGGTCACAACTGTAATGAGCTATCAGTGCAAATATTAATTGCATCTAGATACCCATCATTTACACAACCCAGCGCAACACAGGTTTAGAGCAGGTCGCTCCTTTCTGTCCCAACTACTGGACCACTATGATAAGGTCCTGGATGCTCTAGAGGACAAGCAGAATGCAGATGTAATATACACAGACTTTGCAAAAAGCCTTTGACAAGTGTGACCATGGTGCAATAGCGCACAAAATGCGTGATAAAGAAATAACAGGAAAAGTTGGTAGATGGATCTATAATTTTCTAACAAATAGAACACAAAGAGTAGTAGTAAACGGAGTAAAGTCTGAGGCGGCTACGGTGAAAAGCTCTGTTCCATCTATCATCATTCTATCATGAAGGAGGAGCCACATGTCTATGGTGCATCCAACAAAATAAGCAGACTCTTGGATGTCACTACCGCCCGCCTCCGGCTGGGTTACAAGTATCTTTGGCAGGTTAAATCACCACCACCAGATGTAGACCAAACAAGATGTAAACTTTGCCAGTTGGATTATTGTCACACCCTGCGTCATTATGTACTGGAGTGCGATAAAATTAATGAATTCAGAGACAACTCACTCAGAAAAGTTCAAGATATGTCAAAGTATTTTATCCACAGTGGTATATTACAGACCATTCTGGAAAAAAACCCTGACTTTGCTCCCTGTAAATAAAGCATTGACACGTGTGTGTGTGTGTGTGTGTATGTACATGTGTGTATGTGTATGTGTGTATGCCCAAAATGCCCTGCATACTAGGGGCTTTTGGCATGTACACCTCATGTAATCTCAATAACCAAATGTAATTCTTTGTATCATGTCCAAATAAAAATTATTATTATTATTATTATATGTATGCGTGTGTATGTGTATATGTATATGTGTGTGTGTGTGTGACCCAACAATTAAAATTTGCACCAATAACTCATTACAGTTGTGGCTGGGTGTAGACTAATAGATTGCTCATTGCTTTATAATTTGTTCATGAGTGCAACCATGTACAGACGTAAGTAAATTTACTTACATGATTCATTACCTTGTAACTAGTGAATTAATTACCATTGTACATTGTTCAGCTATCAAAACTTTGGGGCCCAGTCTCTGGACCCTATATATACCTCTGTAATCTGCAAATACCTTTGTAACTTGTCATGATTGTGACCATCTGAGTTCATTACCTTTGTAACTTGCTCAGCTATCAAACTTTGAGGTCCAGTCCCTGGACCCATTATGTACCTCTGTAATCTTTTGACTACCGCCCACAGGATGGGTATGGGGTGCATAATAAAGATATCAAACTATCAAACTAATGTGAGTCTACCATTGTATCAGATATATCATCAGACCATTTCCCAAGGCTAACCTCACTAGATATAGGTAATACTATCCTTCCTGGTGGAATATTCAAACGGAAACGTTTAATGTTCCCCCTGATCAACATGAGGACTTTGTTGCACATGTGACTGACTGGTATAATTCCTATGAGTGTTCCTCTGTTGAGACCTTTAACAATGACCTTGTGAGCAGTATTCAGAACTACTTAGAGCCGCCTCAAAAACCTTCTGGAACTCTTAACCCAACCAACTTCCATAACAATCATACCTCCTATAATAACCATACTTATTACAATGATCTTAAACTTCGAACACTGAAACGTACTGCTCGCAGAATAGGCCTAGCCTATAGAAAACATCGTACCCCTGGAATGCTGAGACTCTTTCAAACTGCCCTTGCTGCTGCCAGAGAGCGTATGACAGAGCTGCGGCAAACTGACTGGGAAAATTTGTCAATGGTCTCAATGCTCACACCCCATTTAGCCGAGCATGGAGGGACATAAATAGAATTAAGGGTAACAGAACCGGTAAGATTGCACACCCTCATCCCTTACATAGGGCGAATGAGCTAGTCAGTGCTTGGACTGTTACATCAAGCTATGAAAATATTCCCAGTACCACACAGGCGAAATTAAATGACAAATATGATGCTAGGGAGAGACTTGTTTGTTTTATGCTCAGCAAGGAAGATGACTGTAACATTCCTTTCACTGACTTTGAACTTGATGCAGCACTAACTAAAGGCAACTCTACGTCACCTGGTGAGGATGGTATTACCTACAATATACTAAGATTGCTGTGTCGAGTACCAGGCAATCCTTTACTCGAATTATACAACATGAGCTATGTAACTGGGAGCTCTAAATCTTGGACCAACAGCCTCATCATTCCCATTCCTAAGCCCAATCAACAAAATTCATTTCGCCCAATATCTCTTACTAGCTGCTTATGTAAAACATTTTAGAGGATGATTCTTAATCGTCTCATGTACAGAATCAAACTTTTTTTTGTCCCCTCGGTTGCATGGTTTCATGCATGGAAGGAGTGTGCACCATTGCATAGCCACCTTTCTCACTCTGCACACTGACAGCTCATACACTACCTTCCTTGACCTTAAATCTGCTTTTGATGTTGCCAACAGACATGTAATCATTAATGAACTTGCCAGAATGGATGTTGGAGGATGGCTTCTCCGCTGGATTAAAGGCTACCTGTCCAACAGAAAGTCTTCTGTGTTGTTCCAGGGGCATAGAAGTATAACTAAAGACTGAATTAGGAACCCCACAGGGAGGTGTGCTCAGTCCCACTCTATTCAATATTCTAATTAATACCTTACTTAATGTTATGCCTAGCCAGCCCCATCATTATATGATCAGTTTTGCTGATGTTATAATGATTCACACCACCGGATTCTCCAACACCCAAAACATCCTTAACCATGTACTAGCCTCGTGTCAGGACCTGGGGTTGATAATCTCTACTGATAAAACAAAGATACTCAATAGGCGTCCTCCTCGACAGAGAGGCACAGTTCGCCAGATCCAGTTGCATGATGGGTCTCTTCTAGAATATGTAAACAGATACAGGTATCTAGGCTTTGAGGTCCCACTACTTGGACCTGTTGTAACGAGACTTTGTCGTCAATACAAAGAAAGGCTGAGAGCACTTAGAGTTGTGGCAGGATTTCACCCCAGGTATATTGCTAATGTTAAAATTGTGAAAATTTTTATCTTGCTTATATTAGATCATTAGTTGATTATGCTGCCCACTACTTGCTCTTGTGTCTGACTGGAAGCTTGGAGGTTGGAAAAACTGCAGAACAAAGTAATGAGGATCATTTTAGGATGCCCTGCTGCCAAAATTTTAAATATGCAGAAAGAACTTGATATTCCAAGCATCAGAGATCGTGTTACTGAAAGAAATATCCTAATTGGGGTTAATATGCTCAGGCAAGCCCATTCAAACCCATGCACAGAAGCCCTCCAAACTTTCCTCAGCACTGGTGAACATCCATCCAGATGGATCGAAAAACTGGAACCGACCTCCGCATGAATCAGATACATGATCTGTGGCAAGTAAGGCAACATCGGCACTTCTCCGCTCCATGGAATATTACCCCATTCCAAACTACCATCCCTCCATTTCCCCCAAACTACTTCTTAAATCACAACCAAAGCTTCGCCTTGAAGCCAAACATGATGCTTAAACTGTATTGATAATTTGGCCAAACAGCACACTCTCTCACAAATTATTTACGTTGATGGTTCTGTCCACCAATCCACTGGTGCAGCTGGTAGTGCTGCTGTTGTCATACAGAGTGATGGCTCTCTTAAAGAAATTGGAGCACGCATCAATAACTGGGCCTCTACCCTTCAGACAGAACTGTTTGCCATACTCCTTGCACTCAAATGCGTCCATGTATCTAAGGTTAACTCTCTAATTTTAACTGATTCTCTGTCATCCATAAATGCTCTCAACTCATCAAGTATAACTTGTAGCATGCTCGTGTCAGAAGCCAGGCACAGGTATGGTAGGATTCTGGATAGTAGAGTCAGAGTGCACATGCTGTGGATTCCATCTCACATTGGTCTTCAGATGCATGATAGAACTGATAAATTGGCTAAGTTTTATGCTTTTAAAGAGGGATAGTTACAATCTTGGGTTGTCAGTTAGCAGTTTGAGAACAATAATACGAAAAAAAACTTCAACTGAATTTTATTGACTTAAGACTCAGGGAGTTTGACACCAGTCAGTCCATCTATCATCATTCTATCATGCAGGAGGAGCCACATGTCTATGGTGCATCCAACAAAAAAAGCAGACTCTTGGATGTCACTACCGCCCGCCTCCGGCTGAGTTCAAGTATCTTTGGCAGGTTAAATCACCACCACCAGATGTAGACCAAACAAGATGTAAACTTTGCCAGTTGGATAAAATTAATGAATTCAGAGACTACTCATTCAAAAAGTTCAAGATATGTCAAAGTATTTTATCCACAGTGGTATATTACAGACCATTCTGGAAAAATACCCTGACTTTGCTCCTGTAAATAAAGCATTGACACGTGTGTGTGTGTGTATGTACATGTGTGTATGTGTATGTGTGCATGTATATACATGTATGTGTGTGTATGTGTGTGTGTGTATGTTGATTTTCCCCCAATTGTAACTGTTCTCTGTTCCCTAATTTCCCCCTAAATTAAAAAGACATTTGGCAAAACCGCACAGTATGTGGATTTGATAGGGTCCAATGACAAGGTTAATTCCATTAAAATTTCTTCAATAAAAGTTAACTATAAATTTAATTTAGCTTTCCGGGGTGTTTCAACCGGCCAGGTTTGAGGTTTGGAAAATAAGAGAATTCAACTGGAAATTTTATTGCTTAAAATCAGGAGATGAAAATTGGCCATTATATCTTTTAAGAGGAGAGCACAATTCTTGGTGCAAATTCCGTTTGGAAAAAATAAACAAAAAATCCTGGGTTTTAAGATTAAAAGAATCAGAGTTTTAAAACCAATTTGCACCTTTACAATTTACCCTGGGAAAGCCACAATGCAGTGATAAAAATAACAGGAAATTTTGGAATGGTCATAACCTCTGAGAAAAAAGATTTTCCGAGTAAATCGTGGACAAAAGTCTGTTCCAGGAATAATTTCCAACTTCCCCATTCATTCAGAATTAAAATATAACAGTGTTTTTCCCAGATACCCGAAAATATGACTGTCCCCTTAAAACATGCAAGACTGGGGGAAAAAACTTTTTTAAAAGGGTGCAGAAAACAATATGGTTATGTGAGTTTTTATGATAGGAAAGTGGAAAAATTTTAAAAATTTGGGGTACCCAACAATTAAAACCCCAATAACCAAAACTAATGTAAAGACCCAAAATGTCATGTAAATTTTCAAGGACCATAAAACCCTAGAATATTGCTGAAAATTACATTGGGGAATGGAATTAAAACCAGGGTCTTAAACCCATTTAAAAATTTTAGGCCGTTCTTTAACCCCAATAAAATCTGACCAAATTACCTTTAACGTGAGATTCGACCTAGAAATGTCAGGGAACCCTTACCAGCATAACTTGAAACCCCCTAATTACTGGACCAAGTTCCTAAAATTTTTCTCCCAGACGCAAAGGGGGAGGGTGCATTAATACAAACTAAAATTATACTCTTTCTCCTTGGGGGAAAAACACTTTTAAAAATTTAATTTCTTTTTTCCCCCTTTTATTTTAAATAAATTTCCCCCAAAGTTTCTTTATTGCCCCTGCCGTAACACAAATTTGCTAAAATTATTTTAAATTAAAATTTTGGGAAATTTCCCCCTTTTATAGGATTTCCCCCAATAGTTGTTTTAATTTTCCAAAGTCCTTTTGTTTATAAATTCCCTTTTTTATTATGTTTAATTTATCACATTACCCAATCCCCCTGTGCATAATTGTGATTCTGATTATTGGCCTTATAACATGTCATCCTGAGGACTAAAGTTTTTATTTCCCAAACATTTTAACAAATATTTATTAGGGTTTCATATAATTTTTATATTATTATCCTTTTTTTAAATTGTTTTATTAATAATTTTTTACGTTCAATCAAGGTCCCCTTTTCAATTAACCCGGGCCCCCCCTTACCTTAAATTTCAATGTTTCCTTCAAAAATTTGGGTTAAATATTTATTTTCAAAAATTTCAAAATTTTTTAAAATTTCCAAATCTTCTTTTTTTCACACCCCCTTTTTTTGGGGATACATTTTTGGGCCCCCTTTGACATTTTTTTTTCCCCTAACCTTGATTTTGTGGAAATTTTTTTAAAAATTTTTTATTAAATTAATAATAATTATGTTGTGGGTTAGGGAAAATTATTTGGTTTAAAAAAAAGGAAAAATTTTGGAAAAAAAATTTTTTGATGAATTTTGCTAATTACCGTTTTAATAATGCACGGAAAATTTTAAAATTTAAAAATTATAATATAAAAAAATTTTATATATTTATTTAAATTTTAATAATTAATTTTATATATATTAATTTTTATTATATTTTAAAGAAATTTTGTTTTATATTTTTTTAAAATTTTATTTAATTATTATTTATTAATTTTAAAATATTTTATTAATTATTTGTGGGTTTTGGTACTGGATTGGAAAACTTTGGTTTTCAAATGCACGCCCCCTGGAAAGACGAGTGAAAATTTGTTGGAAAATTTCGAAACACTGCATCGAAAAAATTTTTTCCCGTTTGGATTTTTTAAAAAATTTGATCCAAATTTGTTGGGGTTGGCAAAAAATTGTTTTGAAATTAAAAGGAGGTTTAAAGGCTTGGTATAAATCACATTAAATAAATGAAAAAAATACTTTAAAAATTAAGAAGAATTAAAGGGCAAATTAGTGTTCTTGAATTCGTTTTACCAACGGTGGGCAATATATTTTATAATTTTATTTTATTTTAAATTTAAAAATTATTTAAAAATTTTTTTTTTTAATTTTAAGTATAATTTTTAATTATAAAAATTTTATTATTATTTAAAATATTATAATAAAATTTTTTTTTATATTAAATTATAATTTAAAAATTTTAAAAAAAATAAAATTAAAATTTTAAATAAAAATTTCAAAAAATAAATAAAAAAAATTTAAATAATAAATTTTAATTTTTTAATATATATAAAAAATATTTAAATTTAAAAAATTTTAAAAATTTTTATAATATTTAAATATTATAAATTAAATTTTAAATAAACAATTTGGGGGTTTTTGGGATCTGGTAGGGGAACAATGAAGCCGAACATATACCATATTGGGGAGTTTAGGCCGGGTACAACGGATTTGTATGGAGTGGTTGAAGCGGGGCGCAAGAGGTCTGGCACACTGATTGTGATGGTGTTGGCCCGGCCCAGAGGATTTGCAAGAAACCTCTGGGGGAAGTTGCTAAGAAAGACTTGGGATTGGTGAAAGATCAGGAATTTAAAAAGGGTGGGAAGAAGGGGAAATTGCAAGTAAGGGAAAACTGGGGACCTTCACCGAGGCGAAGGCAACCTTTGTCTTTAATTTCAAGTGTTTACGTTAAATGTAAATGGGTTGAGAGCAGATATTAAAAGCTTGGGGGGAGTTACCCTTGAGATGGTATGGTGTGACTGTGGGTTTTTTAGGAGAATTTTATAGTGTTTGGAAATTTTTTTATAAGGTTTTATATTTGCCATTAAAGTGTGGGGGTGGGTTTAGTGGAAGGTAAGACAAACCTTTTGGTGGGGGGAGAGGGGGCGATGGGGGTGAGGTGGGGTT
>WNWK01017865.1:0-7500 GCA_009830355.1 Cherax destructor
GACACAACCTACTCCAGAAACACCCTACTCCAGACACAACCTACTCCAGACACAACCTACTCCAGACACAACCTACTCCAGACACAACCTACTCCAGACACAACCTACTCCAGACACAACCTACTCCAGACACAACCTACTCCAGACACAACCTACTCCAGACACAACCTACTCCAGACACAACCTACTCCAGACACACCCTACTCCAGACACAACCTACTCCAGACACAACCTACTCCAGACACAACCTACTCCAGACACAACCTACTCCAGACACAACCTACTCCAGACACAACCTACTCCAGACACAACCTGCTCCAGACACACCTACTCCCCAGACACACCTACTCCAGACACAACCTACTCCAGACACAACCTACTCCAGACACAACCTACTCCAGACACAACCTACTCCAGACACAACCTACTCCAGACACACCCTACTCCAGACACAACCTACTCCAGTCACAACCTACTCCAGACACAACCTACTCCAGACACAACCTACTCCAGACACAACCTACTCCAGTCACAACCTACTCCAGACACAACCTACTCCAGACACAACCTACTCCAGACACAACCTGCTCCAGAAACACCTAGGTGTATATTTACTGACGAGTAAGACACATGTGCAGCACCTAGGTCAATCTTTATTGTACTCACCTGTATGTGGTTGTAGGGGTCGATTCACAGCTCCTGGGCCCCCTGGTGGCCACTAGGTCAACACTGCTCACAGTAATGGGTCAGGAAGGTCACCTTGTTTGTCCTGTTTTTCTTGTTTGTGTCTTTGTTGACCTGCAGTGTTTGCTGATCGTCTCATGACGTCACTGAAGCGACTACCAATAAGATAGTGGCACTCTGGTGACGTCGGCATTGTTTCGTTTATTACAGCCAATGAGAGCAGTGTATACTTGGTGACGTCATAGATGTACCTGTTAAAGTAACCAATGAGAACGAAGGTGGGCGTGGCTAACTGCTGACGTCATCTGTGTGATGGATGTGTCAGCGAGTGTCAGGAATGGGAGTGCCAGGAATGGGAGTGCCAGGAATAGGAGTGCCAGGAATGGGAGTGTCAAGAAAGAGGGTGTCAAGAATGGGAGTGCTAGGAATGAGTCAGTAATGGGAGTGTCAGGAATGGGAGTGTCAGGAAAGGGAGTGCAAGGAATGGGAGTGTCAGGAATGGGAGTGTTAGGAAAGGGAGTGCCAGGAATGGGAGTGTTATGAATGGGAGTGTCAGGAAAGGAAGTGCCAGGAATGGGAGTGTCAGGAATGGGAGTGTCAGGAATGGGAGTGTCAGGAAAGGGAGTGCCAGGAATGGAAGTGCCAGGAGTGTGAGTGCTAGGAATAGGAGTGCCAGGAATGAGAGTGCCAGGAATGGGAGTGCCAGGAGTGTGAGTGCTATGAATAGGAGTGCCGGGAATGGGAGTGTCAGGAATGGGAATGTCATGAATATGAGTGTCAGGAATGTGAGTGCCAGGAGTGAGTAGTGCCAGGAATGAGGGGTGCCAGGAACGAGTAGTGCCAGGATTGAGGGTGCCAGGAATGAGAGTGCCAGAAATGAGGAGTGCCAGGAATGAGGGTTCCAGGAATGAGGGGTGCCAGGTATGGGAGTGCCAGATTGAGGAGTGCCAGGAATGAGGAGTGCCAGGAATGAGGCACTCTTTCCCTCTGGGAATCAGACACAGCTGGGAATATTGTTACTGGAATTTAATCAAGTCTTTTATTGAGTGTATATGTGTGTGTGTGTTAGAGGGTAGAATGTCAGTGTCTACGTCTGTCAGTGTCTGTCTGTGTCTGTCAGTGTCTGTGTCTGTCAGTGTCTGTGTCCGTCAGTGTCTGTATCTGCCAGTCTTTGTGTCTGTCAGTGTCTCTGTCTGTCAGTGTCTGTGTCTGTCAGTGTCTATGTCTGTCAGTATCTGTGTCTGTCAGTGTCTGTGTCTGTCAGTGTCAGTGTCTGTTTCTGTCAGTATCTGTGTCTGTCAGTGTCTGTGTCTGTCAGTGTATGTGTCTGTCAGTGTCTGTGTCTGTCAGTGTCTGTGTCTGTTTCTGTCAGTATCTGTTTCTGTCAGTATCTGTGTCCGTCAGTGTCTCTCAGTGTTTCAGAACGGAATGATCATGTCTGTTACAAGTACTAAACCACTAAGACAGTGACAGAGGTGTTGGAAGACGACCAACACACAGGTGTGATACACAGATCTTGGAAAGGTGTTTGTAAGATCTATGTATATCACAAAGGCGGTCATGGGGTGACTGCACCCAAAATGGGGGCAATAAGCATAACTATGAAGGTAGGCAGAAGGATTACGGGGTTTCTAACACACAAAGAGTAATGGTAAACAGAGCAAAATCCATCATCAGCGAGGTAAAAAGCTTAGTTACCCCAGGGCACTGTCCTGGCACCTCTGCTGTTTCTTATCGTCATAGCAGACATAGATAATAAAACACCGTTTAGTGTCATCATTTGTAGATGACACTAAAATAATCATGAAAATCACTATGGTAGAAAACACCGAATAATTACAGGAAGATGTAGACAGTGTTTTCCAGTGGGTAGTGGAGACCATGACGCTCAGTGGTGAGTTACAGCTGCTGAGGTGGGTAGTGGAGACCATGACGCTCAGTGGTGAGTTACAACTGCTGAGGTGGGCAGTGGAGACCATGACGCTCAGTGGTGAGTTACAGCTGCTGAGGTGGGTAGTGGAGAACCATGACGCCAGTGGTGAGTTACACTGCTGAGGTGGGTAGTGGAGACATGACGCACAGTGGTGAGTTACAGCTGCTGAGGTGGAGTGGAGACATGACGCCAGTGGTGAGTTACAGCTGCTGAGGTGGGCAGTGGAGAACATGACGCACAGTGGTGAGTTACAGTGCTGAGGTGGGTAGTGGAGACATGACGCACAGTGGTGAGTTACAGTTGCTGAGGTGGGTAGTGGAGACCATGACGCTCAGTGGTGAGTTACAGCTGCTGAGGTGGGTAGTGGAGACCATGACGCTCAGTGGTGAGTTACAGCTGCTGAGGTGGTAGTGGAGACCATGACGCTCAGTGGTGAGTTACAGCTGCTGAGGTGGGTAGTGGAGACCATGACGCTCAGTGGTGAGTTACAGCTGCTGAGGTGGGTAGTGGAGAACATGACGCACAGTGGTGAGTTACAGCTGCTGAGGTGGGTAGTGGAGAACATGACGCTCAGTGGTGAGTTACAGTTGCTGAGGTGGGTAGTGGAGAACATGACGCACAGTGGTGAGTTACAGTTGCTGAGGTGGGTAGTGGAGAACATGACGCTCAGTGGTGAGTTACAACTGCTGAGGTGGGTAGTGGAGAACATGACGCACAGTGGTGAGTTACAGCTGCTGAGGTGGGTAGTGGAGAACATGACGCTCAGTGGTGAGTTACAGCTGCTGAGGTGGGTAGTGGAGAACATGACGCACAGTGGTGAGTTACAACTGCTGAGGTGGATAGTGGAGAACATGACGCACAGTGGTGAGTTACAGTTGCTGAGGTGGGTAGTGGAGAACATGACGCACAGTGGTGAGTTACAACTGCTGAGGTGGGTAGTGGAGAACATGACGCTCAGTGGTGAGTTACAGCTGCTGAGGTGGGTAGTGGAGAACATGACGCTCAGTGGTGAGTTACAGCTGCTGAGGTGGTAGTGGAGAACATGACACTCAGTGGTGAGTTACAGCTGCTGAGGTGGTAGTGGAGACCATGACGCTCAGTGGTGAGTTACAGCTGCTAAGGTGGGTAGTGGAGAACATGACGCTCAGTGGTGAGTTACAGTTGCTGAGGTGGGCAGTGGAGACCATGACGCTCAGTGGTGAGTTACAGCTGCTGAGGTGGGTAGTGGAGAACATGACGCTCAGTGGTGAGTTACAGCTGCTGAGGTGGGTAGTGGAGAACATGACGCTCAGTGGTGAGTTACAGCTGCTGAGGTGGTAGTGGAGAACATGACGCTCAGTGGTGAGTTACAGCTGCTGAGGTGGGTAGTGGAGAACATGACGCTCAGTGGTGAGTTACAGCTGCTGAGGTGGGTAAAGAATGAAGAACTCCAAGGGAAAAGTAAAAAAAGCCGTAACCAATAAAGTCAGCCTTTCCTTTCCCAAAAAACAATAAGACCAAGGGGAAAACAGACAGGAGGATGACGGGGGGTGGAGGATGACGGGGTGGAGGATGACGGGGTGGAGGATGACGGGTGGAGGATGACGGGGTGGAGGATGACGGGTGGAGGATGACGGGGTGGAGGATGACGGGGTGGAGGATGACGGGGTGGAGGATGACGGGTGGAGGATGACGGGGGGGAGGATGACGGGGGGGAGGATGACGGGGGGAAAGGGTGACGGGGGGAGGATGACGGGGGGGAGGATGACGGGGGGAGGATGGCGGGGTGGGGGATGGGGGGTGGGAGATGACGGGGTGGAGGTTTTGGGGGGAGGATGACGGGGTGGAGGATGGCGGGGGCGGGGGAGACGGGGGTGGAGGATGAGGGGTGGAGGATGACGGGTGGAGGATGACGGGGGGGAGGATGGCGGGGTGGAGGATGCCGGTAAGGCAGTGAAGGTGGAGGATGACCCTTCTTTGACAGGATGACCAGGGGGGAGGATGACGGGTGGAGGATGACGGGTGGAGGATGACGGGGTGGAGGATGACGGGGTGGAGGATGACAGGGTGGAGGATGACGGGGTGGAGGATGACGGGGTGGAGGATGGCAAGGGGTGGAGGATGGCAGTGTGAAGATAGCAGGAAGGATAAGAGAGATGACATAGTGAAGGAATGAAGGTGAGAGATGACAGGTGAGAGATGACAGGGTGGAGAGATGAAGGAGTAGAGAGATAATAGCCAGAGTGGGAAGGGAATGACAGGTAGAGAGATGACAGGAGTGAAGAGACAGCAGAGTGAAGAGATAAAAAAGTGGGAAAGGAAAGACAGGTGGAAGATGACAGGGAGAGGGCAGTGGAAGATGACTAAGTGAATGCAGGAGTGAAGAAATAAGAGGTGGAGATGATAAGGGAGATAGCGGGGTGAGAGATACAGGGTGAGAGATGATAGGGTGGAGAGATGTAGGGTGGAGAATGCGGGGGTGGAGATGGCAGGAGTGGAGATGGCAAGGAAGATGGGCCAAGTGGAGATGACAGGGTGGAGAGGATAGGAAAGTGGAAGGAATGGCAGAGTGAAGAGATGGCAAGGAGGGATAGCGAAATGAGAAGGGAAAGGGGTAGAGATGCAAGAAGGGGATCAAATTAAGATAGCCCAAATAAGAGAGAGAAGAAATTGGGAAGGCAAAAATTGGGAAAAAGCCAGTGGGAAAAAGGCCAATAGAGGAATCAAGGAGGAAAAGATTAGTGAAGGTGTATGAAGATGACAGGAAGAGATGACAGGTAAGGCAAAGGAAGGAAAGGAAGTGAAGAGATGGAAAAGGAAGAGATACAAGGAGGAAGATTTAATGGGAAGATGCGAGTAGAGATAGCAAGTGGGATGGCAGAGTAGAGGATAGCGAGGTAGAGGAATGAAATAGAGAGATAGCGGGGATGGGAAGGGGAGTGAGATGCAAGTGAAGAGATGAAGGGAAGAATGAGAAATGAAGAGATAGCGAGTGAAGGAAAGGGAAAAGGGAAAGAGATGATAAGGGGAAGGGGTGACAGGGTGGAGATGACAGGGTAGAGATGAAGGGTGGAGATGGGAAGTGGAGATAGCCCAAATGGAAGAGATGACAGAGTGGAGAGATGCAGGAGTGGAGGAGATGGAGTGGAAGGGAATGAAGACAGGGATAGCGGAGGGGGAGAGAGGAATGCAGGAGTGAAGGAATGTGAGTGAAAAGATGAAATGAAGAGATAAACAAGGAAGAGAGATAAATGAAGAGATAAGTGAAGTGAAGGAATGTAAGTGAAGAGATGAAAGGAGGGAAGATAGAAGAGATAAACAAGGGAGGGAAAGCAGGGTGAGAGATGTGAGAGTAAAAGATGCGATAGAGATAAGGTGGAGGGAAAGACAGTGAGATACGAAATGGGGGATAGCAGGAGTAAGAGATAGGAGGTAGAGATGATGAGTGAGATGATAGAATTGGAGAGATAACAGGTAGAGATACAGAGGAGAGATACGGGTAAGAATGACAGAGTGAAGGGAATGGAAGTGAAGAGATAGCGAAATTTGATGAAGGAGTGAGATAAGGGGAAGAGATGCAGGGGGAGGGTGAAAGTGGAGAGATGATAAATTGGGAAGGGTGAAGGTAGAGATGGCAAGGGGGAGGGCGGTGAAAGAGGATGGCAGGGGGAGAGAGGATAGCGGGGTAAGAGATCGGGAGTGGAAGGAGATGATAGGTAGAGGATGACAGGTGAGAGGGTAGCGGGGGAAGAGATGAGGGAGTGGGGAGATGAGAGTGAAGGGGATACGAGGAAGAGGATAGCCCAAATGGAGAGATAGCCCGGGGTAGAGGATAGCGGGGGAAGAGAATGAAGGGTAGAGAGTGAAGATGAAGAATGACAGGTAAGAGGAAAAGCCAAGTGAAGAGATACGAGTGAGAGAGATGAGAATGAAGATGACAGGTGAGAGATGACAGGTGGGAAAGATGAAGGTGGAGATGACAGAGGAATGGCAATGAAGAGATGAGGTGGAGGATGACAGGAGTGGAGGATGACAGGAGTGAGAGATGACAGGAGTGGAGGATGACAGGTGGAGAGATGAGCAGGTAGAGGATGACAGGTGGAGATGCAAGGTAGAGATGACAGAGTGAGGATGACAGGGTGGAGGATGACAGAGTGAGAGATGACAGGTAGAGATGACAGGTAGGAGATGACAGGTAGAGATGACAGGTGGAGGATACAGGATGAGAGATGACAGTGAGTGACGGAGAGATGACGGTGGAGATGCAGTGAAGTGACAGAGTGAAGAATGACGGAAGTGGAGATAGATGAATACAGGTGAAGAGATGACAAGTAGATGAGTGAGAAAGACAGTGAGGATGACGGTAGAGGATGACAGAGTGAGGATGACAAGTGAGGAAGACGGTGAAAGATACGAGTGAGAGGATCGAGGGTGGAAGATACAGGTGAGATACAGGTAGAGGATGACAAGTGAGATGACGAGTAAGGAAACGAAGTGGAAGGACACAAGTAGAGACAGCAATGACAGAATGACAGGAAATACGGAATGCAAATGAAGGATGACAGGTCGAGCGATGCATAAGGACATAGAGATGACTAAGATACAGTAATACAAGCAAAATACAGAGTGAGAATACGAGCAAATACAATAAGGATACGAATACAACAAGGATAGCAAGGAATACAGGAAGATACAGGTGAAGATGACAGAGTGGAAGGATACAGGAGATGACGTAAATACAAGTGAGATAGCACGAATGAAGAGACAAGTGAAGAGATAGCAGTAGAGATGACGAGAGGATGACGAGTGAGAGATGACAGGAGTGGAATGACGGGAGATGACAGACGGAGGATGACAAGTGGAGAGATGACGGTGGAGGATGACAGGTGGAGATGACGAGGATG
>WNWK01017865.1:12500-41382 GCA_009830355.1 Cherax destructor
TGGGAGTGGACATGTCAGCAGATGGGTCTATGAAGGATGAGGTGAATCATAGAATTGATGAGGGGGAAAAGGGTGAGTGGAGCACTTCGGAGTCTGTGGAGACAAAGAACTTTGTCCATGGAAGTAAAGAGGGGAATGTATGAGAGTATAGTTATACCAACACTTATATGGGTGTGAAGCATGGGTGATGAATGTTGCAACGAGGAGAAGGCTGGAGGCAGTGGAGATGTCATGTCTGAGGTCAATGTGTGGTGTGAATATAATACAGAGAATTCAGAGTTTGGAAATTAGGAGGAGGTGTGGGATTACCAAAACTATTATCCAGAGAGCTGAGGAGAGGTTGTTGAGGTGGTTCGGACATGTAGAGAGAATGGAACGAGACAGAATAACTTCGAGAGTGTATAAATCTGTAGTGGAGGGAAGGCGGGGTAGGGGTCGGCCTAGGAAAGGTTGGAGGGAGGGGTAAAGGAGGTTTTGTGTGCCAGGGCTTGACTTCCAGCAAGCATGTGTGAGCGTATTTGATAGGAGTGAATGGAGACAAATGTTTTTTAATACTTGACGTGCTGTTGGAGTGTGAGCAAAGTAACATTTATGAAGGGATTCAGGGAAACCGGCAGGCCGGACTTGAGTCCTGGAGATGGGAAGTACAGTGTCTGCACTCTGAAGTTTTATAACTGTAGTGTAAAGCACCCCTCTGGCAAGACAGTGATGGAGTGAATGATGATGAAAGTTTTTCTTTTTCGGGCCACCCTGCCTTGGTGGGAACCGGCCGATGTGTTTATAAAAAAAATAATAATAATGATAATAATAATTAATAATAATAATAATAATTAAAAATAATGTTCACTACAGTGCACAGTGTTCACTACAGTGCACAGTGTTCACTACAGTGCACAGTGTTCACTACAGTGCACAGTGTTCACTACAGTGCACAGTGTTCACTACAGTGCACAGTGTTCACTACAGTGCACAGTGTTCACTACAGTGCACAGTGTTCACTATGCACAGTGTTCACTACAGTGCACAGTGTTCACTACAGTGCACAGTGTTCACTACAGTGCACAGTGTTCACTACAGTGCACAGTGTTCACTACAGTGCACAGTGTTCACTACAGTGCACAGTGTTCACTACAGTGCACAGTGTTCACTACAGTGCACAGTGTTCACTACAGTGCACAGTGTTCACTACAGTGCACAGTGTTCACTACAGTGCACAGTGTTCACTACAGTGCACAGTATTCACTACAGTGCACAGTGTTCACTACATTGCACAGTGTTCACTACAGTGCACAGTGTTCACTACAGTGCACAGTGTTCACTACAGTGCACAGTGTTCACTACAGTGCACAGTGTTCACTACAGTGTCTAGAAGAGCACTTGCATGAGTGCTGGAGCCTCGGCTTCCCGCTTTACTACGGCCCTGTACACAGCCTACCTCACACCATAGGCCTCTACGTCCATCCTGCTCACCGAGGCCAGGATGTCCTGCATCTCCTTCTGCAGGTCAATCTGAAGTCTCTTTAGAGGTGGCTGAGGGAGTGGTAGCACCCCATGAAGGGGGGAATTAGTCGCGTGAAGGGGTACCCTGCTGCTGGAGGAGGAGGAGGTGCTGTCGTAGTGTGTCCTCTTTCTGGGAGGTGACGAGAGCTCTTGTGGCGAGAGTTTCTGAGACTGTTGACCTTTGCTGTGAGCCGGGGAGGTGGTCTTGAGAGACAGGGGGGCGGCGCTCCTGTAGTGCCTCTTGCGGCTGTGTCCTGGGCACGGTGGCACCAGCAGGTCCTCAGCAGGAGACCTGCTGAACCTCCGATGCTTGAAACAGGGCAAGGAACTCTTTTTCATTTCCTTCTGCCTTATATCTGCTTCCCCCTCTACTTCTTCTCTCTTCCTTTCTTCTCTCTTATTCTCTTTTCTCTTCCTCTCTTCTCTCTTCCTCTCTTCTCTCTTCGCCTTCTAAGCTTTTAATATACGCAAAATTTTCCTCTCCTGTTCCTCTCTGTTCAGAATAGTTTCTAGTTTCAGTTTAGCCTCGTTTCTTCTTGTTACTGAGTTTTGGAGTTTCAAGGTGGTGTCCAGTAAGTCAGCTTGTGGCACTTACGAGTGGTGCTGCAGGTGTCGTGGGGATGTGTCGTGGTGGGGCAGGGGACGACTGGGGATGAAGAGCGGGGATGTGTCATGTTGGGGCAGGGGACTACATTCGAACTCGTAGCTGTCTCCTGAGTTCGAGTCCCATGGGGGGAGCCCAGGCTTTCCCCTCTTCTTGCAGGTTTGAGCCAGGTTCTGGAAGGCCTTCCCAGAGGGTTCACCAGGGTTATAAGAACTGTGTTCACTACTTTGTGTTGTAGTGTTGTTGAGAGTGAGTCTCCAGAGGGCGGCGAGGCTAGGGCGTCTCTCAGCGTCGCTGGACAGGGCCTTGTCCACCCACCTGTTGACGGAGGTACCGAGCTGTCTGAACTTAAGCTGATACTTGATGAGGTGAGCGATAGCGAAGACCTCAGTGCTCTCACAGCAAGGTCCACCCTCCTGCAACTCCGGCGCAAGCCATTCCGCGCAGCGGTCGCTGAAGAGTATTTGCGGCCGGAAGCCGATGGGAGCCACGGACGACAGATCGATGACCGTGACGAGGAATTTCTGTCCCTGGCCACTACCCTTGCGCTGACCCTTTCGCTTGCCCAAGTTGATCAAGCAGATGTTGCGTCCGTGAAGGCCGTTGTGCGTACATCCCTCTTTCAGGAAGCTCCAGGCCACCTCGGCCACCTGGTGGACGATGTGGGACTCTTCGTAGGAGCTGAGCGACTGGTAGATCGTGAGATAGTAGGCCATCGGCACACCAGCGTAGCAAGTGATCAACTCACAGCTCTCGGTACAAAAACAAACCATCTTCTGGACGCCCTTCATGCCCTTGAACTTCCAGAGCCACTCGGCCTCCTGACAGAGCATCATCAAGCTGAAGAAGGTAGCATTCACCTTCCGCTTCTTCACCATCCACTAACATCTACAAGAATCCAACAACGTACAGTGACTTCTCTCTCCAACATGTATAATCTCCTTCTTCATTTTCATCTTTCTACAAAACTTCGTGACAGCGTCCTCGGTGCGTACTGGGACACCTGAGCGTTGCAAGACAGCCAAATGTCTGAAGTCCATTCTTAACTGAGGTTGACTAAGACATGCATCTGGATGACTTGGAACTAATCAGTAAGAGTGTCGTAACATATAGATTAATATTAGTGAGGCTAGAATACTGGGGTTCACTCCCTCTCCCTCTGTATATCTCCCTCCAGCCCTCCATCTCCCTCCATCCTTCTCCATCCTCCCTCCCTCCGTCTCTTAGTGTGAGGAGTCAAGTACAATACTCCAGTACTCCAGCTAGGCCAGACACTCCGGGTGTGAATTTATCAATAGAGATCATACCATCCATAATAATAATAACCAGTAACCATTAACATGGTTACTGGCAGTGCCTCATTAACCTGGTTACTGGCACTGCCCCATTAACCTGATTACTGGCACTGCCCCATTAACCTGATTACTGGCAGTGCCCCATTAACCTGGTTACTGGCACTGAAACATTAACCTGGTCACTGGCATTGCCCCATTAACCTGGTCACTGGCACTACCCCATTAACCTGGTCACTGGCACTGTCCCATTAACCTGGTCACTGGCACTGCCGCATTAACCTGGTCACTGGCACTGCCCCATTAACCTGGTCACTGGCACTGCCCCATTAACCTGGTTACTGGCACTGCCCCATTAACTCTGGAACTAACCTTGTTGCAAACATTTGCACTTTCTCTAATTTCTTGACGTGCTTGACCAGGTGTGGGTTCCAAACTGGCGCTGCATACTCTAGTATGGGCCTGACGTACACAGTGTACAGAGTCTTGAACAATTCCTTACTAAGGTATCGGAACGCTATTCTCAGGTTTGCTAGGCGCCCATATGCTGCAGCAGTTATCTGGTTGATGTGCGCTTCCGGAGACGTGCTCGGTGTTATACTCACCCCAAGATCTTTCTCCTTGAGTGAGGTTTGCAGTCTTTGGCCACCTAGCCTATACTCTGTCTGCGGTCTTCTTTGCCCTTCCCCGATCTTCATGCGTGTGTGTGTGTTTGTGTTGTGTACAGTGACAGGAAGTAGCACTGAAGCAGTGGCAGGAGGTAGCACTGAAGAAGTGCCAAGAGGTAGCACTGCAGCAGTGACAGGAAGTAGCACTGCAGCAGTGACAGGAGGTAGCACTGCAGCAGTGACAGGAAGTAGCACTGCAGCAGTGACAGGAGGTAGCACTGCAGCAGTCACAGGAGGTAGCACTGCAGCAGTGACAGGAAGTAGCACTGCAGCAGTGACAGGAAGTAGCACTGCAGCAGTGACAGGAGGTAGCACTGCAGCAGTGACAGGAAGTAGCACTGCAGCAGTGACATGAAGTAGCACTGCAGCAGTGACAGGAGGTAGCACTGAAGCAGTGACAGGAGGTAGCACTGCAGCAGTGACAGGAGGTAGCACTGCAGCAGTGACAGGAAGTAGCACTGCAGCAGTGACAGGAGGTAGCACTGCAGCAGTGACAGGAGGTAGCACTGCAGCAGTGACAGGAAGTAGCACTGCAGCAGTGACAGGAAGTAGCACTGCAGCAGTGACAGGAGGTAGCACTGCAGCAGTCACAGGAGGTAGCACTGCAGCAGTGACAGGAAGTAGCACTGCAGCAGTGACAGGAGGTAGCACTGCAGCAGTGACAGGAGGTAGCACTGCAGCAGTGACAGGAGGTAGCACTGCAGCAGTGACATGAAGTAGCACTGCAGCAGTGACAGGAAGTAGCACTGCAGCAGTGACAGGAGGTAGCACTGGAACAGTGGCAGGAGGTAGCACTGCAGCAGTGACAGGAAGTAGCACTGCAGCAGTGACAGGAGGTAGCACTGCAGCAGTGACAGGAGGTAGCACTGCAGCAGTGACAGGAGGTAGCACTGCAGCAGTGACATGAAGTAGCACTGCAGCAGTGACAGGAAGTAGCACTGCAGCAGTGACAGGAGGTAGCACTGGAACAGTGGCAGGAGGTAGCACTGCAGCAGTGACAGGAAGTAGCACTGCAGCAGTGACAGGAAGTAGCACTGCAGCAGTGACAGGAAGTAGCACTGCAGCAGTGACAGGAAGTAGCACTGCAGCAGTGACAGGAAGTAGCACTGCAGCAGTGACAGGAGGTAGCACTGCAGCAGTGACAGGAGGTAGCACTGCAGCAGTGACAGGAGGTAGCACTGCAGCAGTGACAGGAAGTAGCACTGCAGCAGTGACAAGAGGTAGCACTGCAACAGTGACAGGAAGTAGCACTGCAGCAGTGACAGGAAGTAGCACTGCAACAGTGACTGGAGGTAGCACTGCAGCAGTGACAGGAGGTAGCACTGAAGCAGTGGCAGGAGGTAGCACTGCAGCAGTGACAGGAGGTAGCACTGCAGCAGTGACAGGAGGTAGCACTGCAGCAGTGACAGGAAGTAGCACTGCAACAGTGACAGGAGATAGCACTGAAGCAGTGGCAGGAGATAGCACTGCAACAGTGACAGGAGGTAGCACTGCAGCAGTGACAGGAGGTAGCACTGCAGCAGTGACAGGAGGTAGCACTGAAGCAGTGGCAGGAGATAGCACTGCAACAGTGACAGGAGGTAGCACTGCAGCAGTGGCAGGAGATAGCACTGCAACAGTGACAGGAGATAGCACTGAAGCAGTGGCAGGAGGTAGCACTGCAACAGTGACAGGAGGTAGCACTGCAGCAGTGACAGGAGGTAGCACTGCAGCAGTGACAGGAGGTAGCACTGAAGCAGTGACAGGAGGTAGCACTGCAGCAGTGGCAGGAGGTAGCACTGCAGCAGTGACAGGAAGTAGCACTGCAGCAGTGACAGGAGGTAGCACTGCAGCAGTGGCAGGAGGTAGCACTGCAGCAGTGACAGGAGGTAGCACTGAAGCAGTGGCAGGAGGTAGCACTGCAGCAGTGACAGGAGGTAGCACTGAAGCAGTGACAGGAGGTAGCACTGAAGCAGTGACAGGAGGTAGCACTGCAGCAGTGACAGGAGGTAGCACTGAAGCAGTGGCAGGAGATAGCACTGAAGCAGTGACAGGAGGTAGCACTGAAGCAGTGACAGGAGGTAGCACTGAAGCAGTGACAGGAGGTAGCACTGCAGCAGTGACAGGAAGTAGCACTGCAGCAGTGACAGGAGGTAGCACTGCAGCAGTGACAGGAAGTAGCACTGAAGCAGTGGCAGGAGATAGCACTGAAGCAGTGGCAGGAGATAGCACTGAAGCAGTGACAGGAGGTAGCACTGAAGCAGTGACAGGAGATAGCACTGAAGCAGTGGCAGGAGATAGCACTGAAGCAGTGACAGGAGGTAGCACTGAAGCAGTGACAGGAGGTAGCACTGAAGCAGTGACAGGAGGTAGCACTGCAGCAGTGACAGGAGGTAGCACTGAAGCAGTGACAGGAGGTAGCACTGAAGCAGTGGCAGGAGGTAGCACTGCAGCAGTGACAGGAGGTAGCACTGAAGCAGTGACAGGAGGTAGCACTGAAGCAGTGGCAGGAGGTAGCACTGCAGCAGTGACAGGAAGTAGCACTGCAGCAGTGACAGGAGGTAGCACTGCAGCAGTGGCAGGAGATAGCACTGAAGCAGTGGCAGGAGATAGCACTGAAGCAGTGGCAGGAGATAGCACTGAAGCAGTGGCAGGAGATAGCACTGAAGCAGTGGCAGGAGATAGCACTGAAGCAGTGGCAGGAGATAGCACTGAAGCAGTGGCAGGAGATAGCACTGAAGCAGTGGCAGGAGATAGCACTGAAGCAGTGGCAGGAGATAGCACTGCAGCAATAAAATACATCACTGTCAAAACAATAGGAAGGTCGTCACTGCTATGAATATATTCAGTCAATTTCACTGTTCAGTAGAGCATTTAATTACTGTGTTTGATTACTGAGAGAAGAAGTGAAACTGTCACTTGACCCAGGCACTGTCATCAGGGTGGCAGTGACCACTGTCACGTGACCCAGATACTGTGTCAGTCACTATGGTGCCAGTGACCACTGTCACGTGGCCCAGGTACTGTGGCACTGTACCAAGGGTGCCAGTGACCCACTGTCACGTGACCCAGGTACTGTGGCACTGTCACCATGGTGCCAGTGACCACTGTCACGTGGCCCAGGTACTGTGGCACTGTCACCATGGTGCCAGTGACCACTGTCACGTGTCCCAGGTACTGTGGCAGTCCCCAGGGTGCCAGTGACCACTGCCACGTGACCTAGGTACTGTGGCACTGTACCAAGGGTGCCAGTGACCACCGTCACGTGAACCAGGAACTGTGGCACTGTCCACAGTACCTTTGAGAGAGAGAGAGAGAGAGAGAGAGAGAGAGAGAGAGAGAGAGAGAGAGAGAGAGAGAGAGAGAGAGAGAGAGAGAGAGAGAGAGGTTGAGAGGATATACTTGAGAGAGTCAGCACTCACTGACAGATAGTTCTTCACAGACCTCTTACACCTTTCATCCACCACACTAAAACACACACACACACACACACACACACTAACACACACACACACACTACACACACACACACACACACACACACACACACAACACACACACACACACACAACACACACACACAACAACACACACATCGCTAACTCACTGAACCCAATTCTGGTTACCATGGCAACATCTCCTTCCCCTCACTTCCCCTTCAATCACAGTACTTCCCCTCACCTCCTCCCCTTATAGGTACTTCCCTCCCCTCATAGCTATTTCCCACACCTCCTCCCTCATAGGTACTTCCCATCACTTCCTCCCCTCACAGGTACTTCTCAACTCCTCCCTCTCATAGGTACTTCCCATCACTTCCTCCCCTCATAGGTACTTCCCCTCACCTCCTTCCCCCTCATAGGTACTTCCCCTTACCTCCTCCCTTCATAGGTACTTCTCCTCCCTTCCTCCCCTCATAGGTACTTCCCCTCACCTCCTTTTCTAATAGGTACTTCCCTCCCTCCTCCCCTTATAGGTACTTCCCTTCCCTCCTCCCTTCATAGGTACTTCCCATCCCCTCATAGATACTTCATTTCCCCTCCTCCCCTCATAGATACTTCATTTTCCCTCCTCCCCTCATAGGTACTTCCCCTCACTTCCTCATTTCATACGTACTTCCCCTCCCCTCCTCCTTTCATAGGTACTTCCCCTTCCCTCCTTCCCTCATAGGTACTTCCCTTCCCTCCTCCTCTCATAGGTATTTCCCCTCACCTCCTCCCCTTACAGGTACTTCCCTTCCCCTCCTCCCCTCATAGGTACTTCCCTTCCCCTCCTCCTCTCATAGGTACTTCCCCTCCCCTCCTCCCATCATAGATATTTCCCCTCACCTCCTCCCCTTACAGGTACTTCCCTTCCCCTCCTCCCCTCATAGGTACTTCCCTTCCCCTCCTCCTCTCATAGGTACTTCCCCTCCCCTCCTCCCATAATAGATATTTCCCTCACCTCCTCCCCTTACAGGTACTTCCTCCCCTCCTCCCCTCATAGGTACTTCCCTT
The DNA here is from genome assembly GCA_009830355.1 of Cherax destructor. Taxonomy (NCBI): domain Eukaryota; kingdom Metazoa; phylum Arthropoda; class Malacostraca; order Decapoda; family Parastacidae; genus Cherax; species Cherax destructor. Next base: position 21,037 of record WNWK01017865.1, read on the forward strand.
CCCCTCCTCCTCTCATAGGTACTTCCCTTCCCCTCCTCCTCTCATAGGTATTTCCCTCCCCTCCTCCCATTATAGATACTTCCCCCTCCTATCCTGCCCTCATAGGTACTTCCCTTCCCCTCCTCCTCATAGGTACTTCCCTTCACCTTCTCCCCTCATAGGTACTTCCCTTCCCACCTCCCTCATAGGTACTTCCCTCCCTCCTCCCATTATAGATACTTCCCCTCACCTCCTCCCCTTACAGGTACTTCCCTTCCCCTCCTCCCCTCATAGGTACTTCCCCTCACCTCCTCGCCTCATACATACTTAACCTCTAGACATCCTAGCAGGATATCTCAGCAGAATACCCCAGCAGAATACCCCAGCAGAATACCCCAGCAGGATAACCCAGCAGGATATCCCAACAGGATATTCCAGCAGGATATCCCAACAGGATATTCCAGCAGGATATTCCAGAAGGATATCTCAACAGGATATCCCAACAGGATATTCCAGCAGGATATCCCAGCAGGATATCCCAGCAGGATATCCCAACAGGATATCCCAGCAGGATATCCCAACAGGATATTCAAGAAGGATATCCCAGCAGGATATCCCAGCAGGATATCCCAACAGGATATCCCAGCAGGATAACCCAACAGGATATTCAAGAAGGATATCCCAGCAGGATATCCCAGCAGGATAACCCAACATGATATTCAAGAAGGATATCCCAGCAGGATATCCCAACAGGATATTCAAGAAGGATATCCCAGCAGGATATCCCAGCAGGATATCCCAGCAGGATATCCCAGCAGGATATCCCAACAGGATATTCAAGAAGGATAACCCAACAGGATATCCCAGCAGGATATTCAAGAAGGATAACCCAGCAGGATAACCCAACAGGATATCCCAACAGGATATTCAAGAAGGATAACCCAGCAGGATAACCCAACAGGATATCCCAACAGGATATTCAAGAAGGATATCCCAGCAGGATAACCCAACAGGATATCCCAACAGGATATCCCAACAGGATATTCAAGAAGGATAACCCAGCAGGATAACCCAACAGGATATCCCAACAGGATATTCAAGAAGATAACCCAGCAGGATAACCCAACAGGATATCCCAACAGGATATTCAAGAAGGATAACCCAGCAGGATAACCCAACAGGATATCCCAACAGGATATTCAAGAAGGATATCCCAGCAGGATAACCCAAGAGGATATCCCAACAGGATATTCAAGAAGGATAACCCAGCAGGATAACCCAACAGGATATCCCAACAGGATATTCAAGAAGGATAACCCAGCAGGATAACCCAACAGGATATCCCAACAGGATATTCAAGAAGGATATCCCAGCAGGATAACCCAACAGGATATCCCAACAGGATATTCAAGAAGATAACCCAGCAGGATAACCCAACAGGATATCCCAACAGGATATTCAAGAAGGATAACCCAGCAGGATAACCCAACAGGATATCCCAACAGGATATTCAAGAAGGATAACCCAGCAGGATAACCCAACAGGATATCCCAACAGGATATTCAAGAAGGATAACCCAGCAGGATAACCCAACAGGATATCCCAACAGGATATTCAAGAAGGATAACCCAGCAGGATAACCCAACAGGATATCCCAACAGGATATTCAAGAAGGATATCCCAGCAGGATAACCCAACAGGATATCCCAACAGGATATTCAAGAAGGATATCCCAGCAGGATAACCCAACAGGATATCCCAACAGGATATTCAAGAAGATAACCCAGCAAGATAACCCAACAGGATATCCCAGCAGGATATTTCACGAATTATTTTTTTGGTTAAAGAATTCGCGGAATTTGTTTTAGCTTTGAAGAGACCAGCAGCTGCACCAGCAGCAGCACCAGTACCAGCAGCAGCACCAGCTGCACCAGCTGCAGCACCAGCTGCACCAGCTGCAGCACCAGCTGCACCAGCTGCAGCAACAGCTGCACCAGCAGCAGCACCAGCAGCAGCACCAGCAGCAGCACCAGCAGCAGCACCAGCTGCACCAGCTGCAGCACCAGCTGCACCAGCAGCAGCACCAGCAGCAGCACCAGCAGCAGCACCAGCAGCACCAGCAGCTGCAGCAGCACCACCACCACCAGCAGCTGCAGCAGCAGCACAGGCACCAGCAGCAGCACCACACCACCAGCAGCAGCAGCAGCACCAGCTGCACCAGAAGCACCACCACCAGCAGCAGAACCAGCACCACCACCAGCAGCAGCACCAGCTGTAGCACCAGCACCAGCAGCTGCAACCGCATCAGCAGCAGCAGAAGCAGCAGCAGCAGCAGCCCCAGCAGCAGAAGCAGCAACAGCAGCAGCAGCACCAGCAGCAGCTGCAGCAGCAGCAGCAGCACCAGCAGCAGCACCAGCAGCAGCACCAGCAGCAGTACCAGCTGCACCAGCAGCAGCTGCAGCAACTGAAGCAGCAGCAGCAGCAGCTGCAGCAGCTGCAGCACCAGCAGCAGCAGCACCAGCAGCAGCACCAGCAGCCGCTGCAGCAGCATCAGCACCAGCAGCAGCAGCACCAGCAGCAGCACCAGCAGCAGCTGCAGCAGCAGCAGCACCAGCAGCAGCACCAGCAGCACCAGCAGCAGCTGCAGCAGCAGCAGCACCAGCAGCAGCACCAGCAGCAGTACCAGCTGCACCAGTAGCAGCTGCAGCAGCACCAGCAGCAGCTGCTAATAAATCCTTGACAATGAAGTCAGTACGGAAGTTAGTTCTGTTATATTAGTGGCCATTAAACTATTTGTGAGAGAGAGAGAGAGAGAGAGAGAATAGAGAGAGAGAGAGAGAGAGAGAGAGAGAGAGAGAGAGGAGAGATGAGAAGTGTAGGATTTGAGAGGAACCTGGTCGTGGTACCTTGTAACTGGTCGTGGGACCTTGTAACTGGTCGTGGGACCTTGTAACTGGTCGTGGGACCTTGTAACTGGTCGTGGGACCTTAAGTCATTTCGGACTTCACGAGGTAGCACTGAGAGGCATTCTGTTATCTTCTGAGATCAGACCTGTCTGGTTTCGATTGGGCCACCTACGTGTAACTGGTCGTGGGACCTTGTACCTGGTGGTGGGATCTTGTAACTGGTCGTGGGACCTTGTAACTGGTCGTGGGACCTTGTACCTGGTGGTGGGATCTTGTAACTGGTCGTGGGACCTTGTAACTGGTCGTGGGACCTTGTAACTGGTCGTGGGACCTTGTACCTGGTGGTGGGATCTTGTAACTGGTCGTGGGACCTTGATAACTGGTCGTGGGACCTTGTACACTGGTCGTAGGACCTTGTAACTGGTCGTGGGATCTTGTAACTGGTCGTGGACCTTGTAACTGGTCGTGGGACCTTGTAACTGGTCGTGGGACCTTGTAACTGGTCGTGGGACCTTGTAACTGGTCGTGGGACCTTGTAACTGGTCGTGGGACCTTGTACCTGGTGGTGGGATCTTGTAACTGGTCGTGGGACCTTGTAACTGGTCGTGGGACCTTGTACCTGGTGGTGGGATCTTGTAACTGGTCGTGGGACCTTGTAACTGGTCGTGGGACCTTGTAACTAGTCGTAGGACCTTGTAACTGGTCGTGGGATCTTGTAACTGGTCGTGGAACCTTGTAACTGGTCGTGGGACCTTGTAACTGGTCGTGGGACCTTGTAACTGGTCGTGGGACCTTGTAACTGGTCGTGGGACCTTGTAACTGGTCGTGGGACCTTGTAACTGGTCGTGGGACCTTGTACCTGGTGGTGGGATCTTGTAACTGGTCGTGGGACCTTGTAACTGGTCGTGGGACCTTGTACCTGGTGGTGGGATCTTGTAACTGGTCGTGGGACCTTGTAACTGGTCGTGGGACCTTGTAACTAGTCGTAGGACCTTGTAACTGGTCGTGGGATCTTGTAACTGGTCGTGGAACCTTGTAACTGGTCGTGGGACCTTGTAACTGGTCGTGGGACCTTGTACCTGGTGGTGGGATCTTGTAACTGGTCGTGGGACCTTGTAACTGGTCGTGGGATCTTGTAACTGGTCGTGGGACCTTGTAACTGGTCGTGGGACCTTGTAACTAGTCGTGGGATCTTGTAACTGGTCGTGGGATCTTGTAACTGGTCGTGGGACCTTGTAACTGGTCGTGGGACCTTGTAACTGGTCGTGGGACCTTGTAACTGGTCGTGGGATCTTGTAACTGGTCGTGGGACCTTGTAACTGGTCGTGGGACCTTGTAACTGGTCGTGGGACCTTGTAACTGGTCGTGGGACCTTGTAACTGGTCGTGGGACCTTGTAACTGGTCGTGGGATCTTGTAACTGGTCGTGGGACCTTGTAACTGGTCGTGGGATCTTGTAACTGGTCGTGGGACCTTGTAACTGGTCGTGGGACCTTGTAACTGGTCGTGGAATCTTGTAACTGGTCGTGGGACCTTGTAACTGGTCGTGGGACCTTGTAACTGGTCGTGGGACTTTGTAACTGGTCGTTGGACCTTGTAACTGGTCGTGGGACCTTGTAACTGGTCGTGGGACCTTGTAACTGGTCGTGGGACCTTGTAACTGGTCGTGGGACCTTGTAACTGGTCGTGGGACCTTGTAACTCGTGGTGGGATCTTTTAGCTGGTCGTGGGACCTTGTACCTGGTGGTGGGATCTTGTAACTAGTCGTGGGACCTTGTAACTAGTCGTGGGACCTTGAAACTCGTCGTGGGACCTTGTAACTGGTCGTGGGACCTTGTAACTGGTCGTGGGACCTTGTAACTAGTCGTGGGACCTTGTAACTAGTCGTGGAACCTTGAAACTCGTCGTGGGACCTTGTAACTGGTCGTGGGACCTTGTAACTAGTCGTGGGACCTTGAAACTCGTCGTGGGACCTTGTAACTGGTCGTGGGACCTTGTAACTGGTCGTGGGACCTTGTAACTGGTCGTGGGACCTTGTAACTGGTCGTGGGACCTTGTAACTGGTCGTGGGACCTTGTAACTAGTCGTGGGAGCTTGTAACTGGTCGTGGAGGTCGTGATACTGTGTGTGTGGGAGACAATGTTGCTAGAGACGACTGTCTTGTTGTCTTCTATCAGCGGTGTCACGCCTGGTCCAGTTGAATCTGTGTACACGGTGTCTGGTCCAGTTGAAGATGTGTGCACGGTGTCTGGTCCAGTTGAAGATGTGTGCACGGTGTCTGGTCCAGTTGAAGATGTGTGCACGGTGTCTGGTCCAGTTGAAGATGTGTGTACGGTGTCTGGTCCAGTTGAAGATGTGTGCACGGTGTCTGGTCCAGTTGAAGATATTGTGTGCACGGTGTCTGGTCCAGTTGAAGATATTGTGTACTCACCTAATTCACCTAATTGTGGTTGCAGGGGTCGAGACTCAGCTCCTGGCCCCGCCTCTTCGCTGTCCGCTACTGGGTGTCTGCTCTCCCTGCTCCATGAGCTTTATCATACCTCGTTTTAAAACTATGTATGGTTCCTGCCTCCACTATATCTTTCTCTAGACTATTCCACTTCCTGACTACTCTGTGGCTGAAAAAATGCTTCCTAACATCCCTTTGACTCATCTGAGTCTTCAGCTTCCAGTTGTGTCCCCTTGTTTCTGTGTTCCCTCTCTGGAACATCCTGTCCCTGTCTACCTTGTCGATTCCCCGCAGTATTTTGTATGTCGTTATCATGTCTCCTCTGACCCTTCTTTCCTCCAGTGTTGTTAGTCCTATTTCCCTCAACCTTTCTTCATAGGACAGACCCCTGAGTTGTGGAACTAGCCTTGTCGCAAACCTTTGCACTTTCTCTAGTTTCTTTACGTGCTTGACCAGGTGTGGATTCCAGACTGGTGCTGCATATTCTAGTATGGGCCTGACGTACACGGTGTACAGTGTCTTGAACGATTCCTTGTTTAGGTAACGGAACGCTAATCTTAGGTTTGCCAGTCGCCCATATGCTGCCGCAGTTATCTGGTTGATGTGTGCCTCCGGAGACGTACTTGGCATTATACTCACCCCAAGGTCTTTCTCCTTTGCCGATGTTTGTAGCCCTTGTCCACCTAGCCTGTACTCTGTCAGCGGTCTTCTTTGTCCTTCTCCGATCTTCATGAATTTGCATTTGGTGGGATTGAATTCGAGAAGCCAGTTGCTAGACCAGATGTCAAGCTTGTCCAGGTCTGTTTGAAGTCCTGCTTGGTCCTCTTCCGATGTGATTATCCTCATTAATTTCACATCATCTGCGAACAGACACACTTCTGAGTCTATCCCATCCGTCATGTCGTTTACATATACCAAAAATAACACTGGTCCTAGGACTGACCCCTGCGGTACGCCGCTCGTCACAGGCGCCCACTGTGATACCTCACCACGCACCATGACCCGTTGTTGCCTCCCTGTGAGGTATTCCCTGATCCATTCCAGTGCCCTTCCTGTTATACATGCTTGTTCTTCCAACTTCTTTACTAATCTCATATGAGGAACTGTGTCGAAGGCCTTCCTGCAGTCCAGGAAAATGCAATCAACCCACCCTTCTCTCTCTTGCCTTACCTCTGTTACTTTGTGTGCACGGTGTCTAGTCCAGTTGAAGATGTGTGCACGGTGTCTGGTCCAGTTGAAGATGTGTGCACGGTGTCTGGTCCAGTTGAAGATGTGTGCACGGTGTCTGGTCCAGTTGAAGATGTGTGCACGGTGTCTGGTCCAGTTGAAGATGTGTGCACGGTGTCTGGTCCAGTTGAAGATGTGTGCACGGTGTCTGGTTCAGTTGAAGATGTTGTGTGCACGGTGTCTAGTCCAGTTGAAGATGTGTGCACGGTGTCTGGTCCAGTTGAAGATATTGTGTGCATGGTGTCTGGTCCAGTTGAAGATGTGTGCACGGTGTCTGGTCCAGTTGAAGATGTGTGTACGGTGTCTGGTCCAGTTGAAGATATTGTGTGCACGGTGTCTAGTCCAGTTGAAGATGTGTGCACGGTGTCTGGTCCAGTTGAAGATATTGTGTGCACGGTGTCTGGTCCAGTTGAAGATATTGTGTGCACGGTGTCTGGTCCAGTTGAAGATGTGTGCACGGTGTCTGGTCCAGTTGAAGATATTGTGTGCACGGTGTCTAGTCCAGTTGAAGATGTGTGCACGGTGTCTGGTCCAGTTGAAGATATTGTGTGCACGGTGTCTGGTCCAGTTGAAGATGTTGTGTGCACGGTGTCTAGTCCAGTTGAAGATGTTGTGTGCACGGTGTCTGGACCAGTTGAAGATGTTGTGTGCACGGTGTCTAGTCAAGTTGAAGATGTTGTGTGCACGGTGTCTGGTCCAGTTGAAGATGTTGTGTGCACGGTGTCTGGTCCAGTTGAAGATGTTGTGTGCACGGTGTCTGGTCCAGTTGAAGATGTTGTGTGCACGGTGTCTGGTCCAGTTGAAGATGTGTGCACGGCGTCTGGTCCAGTTGAAGATATTGTGTGCACGGTGTCTGGTCCAGTTGAAGATGTGTGCACGGTGTCTGGTCCAGTTGAAGTATGTGTGCACGGTGTCTGGTCAGTTGAAGATGTTGTGTGCACGGTGTCTAGTCCAGTTGAAGATGTGTGCACGGTGTCTGGTCCAGTTGAAGATATTGTGTGCATGGTGTCTGGTCCAGTTGAAGAATGTGTGCACGGTGTCTGGTCCAGTTGAAGATGTTGTGTACAGTGTCTGGTCCAGTTGAAGATGTTGTGTGCACGGTGTCTAGTCCAGTTGAAGATGTTGTGTGCACGGTGTCTAATCCAGTTGAAGATGTTGTGTGCACGGTGTCTGGTCCAGTTGAAGATATTGTGTGCACGGTGTCTGGTCCAGTTGAAGATGTTGTGTGCACGGTGTCTGGTCCAGTTGAAGATGTTGTGTGCACGGTGTCTAGTCCAGTTGAAGATGTTGTGTGCACGGTGTCTGGACCAGTTGAAGATGTTGTGTGCACGGTGTCTGGACCAGTTGAAGATGTTGTGTGCACGGTGTCTAGTCCAGTTGAAGATGTTGTGTGCACGGTGTCTGGTACCAGTTGAAGATGTTGTGTGCACGGTGTCTAGTCCAGTTGAAGATGTTGTGTGCACGGTGTCTGGTCCAGTTGAAGATGTTGTGTGCACGGTGTCTGGACCAGTTGAAGATGTTGTGTGCACGGTGTCTAGTCCAGTTGAAGATGTTGTGTGCACGGTGTCTGGTCCAGTTGAAGATGTTGTGTGCACGGTGTCTAGTCCAGTTGAAGATGTTGTGTGCACGGTGTCTGGTCCAGTTGAAGATGTTGTGTGCACGGTGTCTGGTCCAGTTGAAGATGTTGTGTGCACGGTGTCTGGTCCAGTTGAAGATGTTGTGTGTGTAACTTGGGTTAATCTCGTCCCCAGGATGCGACCCACACCAGTCTACTAACACCCAGGTACCTACTTGCTGCTAGGTGAACACGCCCGTACCGGGGCAGTCCCCGGTACGGGCGTGTGAAGGGGCGTGAAGGGAGTGCGCTACCAATCCAGCTACGGTGTTGGTTGGTCGGTTTCTGGCTGATTGTAGGAAAAATCTGATGGTCAGCTTTGCAGGGTAGAATGTCGAGGAGAGGTAGAGAGCCACCCACTTCTTTTTTCAAGTATGGAATGGATTGATTGGCTCGACCTGGTTGGGGTTGAGTTGTAGTGCGGGGACGTCCACTTGTCTCGGAGTTATGATGAGTGAGCACCATAAGGAAGCTAGGTGACCGAGGATGTACAACTGCCCACCTGGTGGATGTTCCATGCACAGGCTGGCCACTAAAGCACTGAGTGGTGAACACATGCACAGGCTGGCCAGTACAGCACTGAGTGGTGAACACATGCACAGGCTGGCCACTACAGCACTGAGTGGTGAACACATGCACAGGCTGGCCACTACAGCACTGAGTGAACACATGCACAGGCTGGCCAGTACAGCAATGAGTGAACACATGCACAGGCTGGCCAGTACAGCACTGAGTGAACACATGCACAGGCTGGCCAGTACAGCACTGAGTGAACACATGCACAGGCTGGCCAGTACAGCACTGACTGAACACGTGCACAGGCTGGCCAGTACAGCACTGAGTGAACACATGCACAGGCTGGCCAGTACAGCACTGAGTGAACACATGCACAGGCTGGCCAGTACAGCACTGAGTGAACACATGCACAGGCTGGCCAGTACAGCACTGAGTGAACACATGCACAGGCTGGCCAGTACAGCACTGACTGAACACATGCACAGGCTGGCCAGTACAGCACTGACTGAACACATGCACAGGCTGGCCAGTACAGCACTGAGTGAACACATGCACAGGCTGGCCAGTACAGCACTGAGTGAACACATGCACAGGCTGGCCAGTACAGCACTGAGTGAACATATACACAGGCTGGCCAGTACAGCACTGAGTGAACACATGCACAGGCTGGCCAGTACAGCACTGAGTGAACACATGCACAGGCTGGCCAGTACAGCACTGAGTGAACACATGCACAGGCTGGCCAGTACAGCACTGACTGAACACATGCACAGGCTGGCCAGTACAGCACTGACTGAACACATGCACAGGCTGGCCAGTACAGCACTGACTGAATACATGCACAGGCTGGCAAGTACAGCACTGACTGAACACATGCACAGGCTGGCCAGTACAGCACTGAGTGAACACATGCACAGGCTGGCCAGTACAGCACTGAGTGAACACATGCACAGGCTGGCCAGTACAGCACTGAGTGAACATATACACAGGCTGGCCAGTACAGCACTGAGTGAACACATGCACAGGCTGGCCAGTACAGCACTGAGTGAACACATGCACAGGCTGGCCAGTACAGCACTGAGTGAACACATGCACAGGCTGGCCAGTAAAGCACTGAGTGAACACATGCACAGGCTGGCCAGTACAGCACTGAGTGAACACATGCACAGGCTGGCTAGTAAAGCAATGAGTGAACACATGCACAGGCTGGCCAGTATAGCACTTACTGAACACATGCACAGGCTGGCCAATACAGAACTGACTGAACACATGCACAGGCTGGCCAGTACAGCACTGAGTGAAAACATGCACAGGCTGGCCAGTACAGCAGTGAGTGGTGAACACATGCACAGGCTGGATAATACAGCACTGACTGAACACATGCACAGGCTGGCCAGTACAGCACTGAGTGAACACATGCACAGGCTGGCCAGTACAGCACTGAGTGAACACATGCACAGGCTGGCCAGTACAGCACTGAGTGAACACATGCACAGGCTGGCCAGTACAGCACTGAGTGAACACATTCACAGGCTGGCCAGTACAGCACTGAGTGAACACATGCACAGGCTGGCCAGTACAGCACTGAGTGAACACATTCACAGGCTGGCCAGTACAGCACTGAGTGAACACATGCACAGGCTGGCCAGTACAGCACTGAGTGAACACATGCACAGGCTGGCCAGTACAGCACTGAGTGAACACATGCACAGGCTGGCCAGTACAGCACTGAGTGGTGAACACATACACAAGCTCAAAGTCTTTCTAAAAAAATAATTTTGAACAGACAAAGACGTAGAACCAGCAGACAGTTCAGCAAAGTTCACAAACTCGCTGTCTGCAGCAGGAAGGTCGAGAGAGAATCGTCAAGAGTTCTGGGCAAGAGATGTGTGGCTTGTGTTGTGGGTACCCTGGTGGATAAGACGTCACATCTAGGCTAGAAACTTTCTTGTTTCTGACAGTGATGGTGCCGATGTTTGAGGATGACAGTACTCGAGGCTACTTCTTGGTCTGAAGTTTGCACGATGTTCACTAAGAGTCTCGTGTCATGACGATGGTGCTGAGTTTGCAACATGTCGACAGAGCCGACGTGATGGCCCTGCCTGCCAGAGAAGGTGGCTTTCAACGCTATTTCTGATTTATAACAGACGCCACCAATAGGTTTAGTCTACTGCAGGGATGCACACCGTCCCTTGCAACGACTGTGACCATGTAAACACACACACATACAGACAAACATTTCTCAACATTAATGCGCCAGAAAATAAACGATTTGAACAACGACTGGCTACATCAAGGTTCCCACAACTGTCTACTTAATTACCAGACTCACGAATCATTAATGTGAAGACTGAGTCATATGATATCAAGGTTAATGTGAAGACTGAGTCACATGACATCAAGGTTAATGTGAAGGCTGAGTCACATGATATCAAGGTTAATGTGAAGACTGAGTCACATACAAGTGGTGAGGTGATACAGGTGTCCTGGTGATGAAGTCTGTGTCCTCCTGGACGTGCAGACTACCTTGGAGAAGTGAGGTGATGCAGGTGTCCTGGAGATGAAGTCTGTGTCCTCCTGAAGGTGCAGACTACCTCGGGGAAGTAAGGTGATGCAGGTGTCCGGGAGATGAAGTCTGTGTCCTCCTGGAGGTGCAGACTACATTGGAGAAGTGAGGTGATGCAGGTGTCCTGGAGATGAAGTCTGTGTCCTCCTGGAGGTGCAGACTACCTCGGGGAAGTGAGGTGATGCAGGTGTCCTGGTGATGAAGTATGTGTCCTCCTGGAGGTGCAGACTACCTCGGGGAAATGAGGTGATGCAGGTGCAGGTGTCCTGGAGATGAAATCTGTGTCCTCCTAGAGGTGCAGACTACCTTGGAGAAGTGAGGTGATGCAGGTGTCCTGGAGATGAAGTCTGTGTCCTCCTGGAGGTGCAGACTACCTTGGAGAAGTGAGGTGATGCAGGTGTCCGGGAGATGAAGTCTGTGTCCTCCTGGAGGTGCAGACTACCTTGGAGAAGTGAGGTGATGCAGGTGTCCTGGAGATGAAGTCTGTGTCCTCCTGAAAGTGCAGACTACCTCGGGTAAGTGAGGTGAAGCACGTGTCCTGGAGATGACGTCTGTGTCCTCCTGAAGGTGCAGACTACCTCGGGGAAGTGAGGTGATGCAGGTGTCCGGGAGAGGAAGTCTGTGTCCCCCTGAAGGTGCAGACTACCTCGGGGAAGTAAGGTGATGCAGGTGTCCTGGATATGAAGTCTGTGTCCTCCTGAAGGTGCAGACTACCTCGGGGAAGTGAGGTGATGCAGGTGTCCGGGAGATGAAGTCTGTGTCCTCCTGAAGGTGCAGACTACCTCGGGAAGTAAGGTGATGCAGGTGTCTTGGTGATGAAGTCTGTGTCCTCTTGGAGGTGCAGACTACCTCGGGGAAGTGAGGTGATGCAGGTGTCCTGGAGATGAAGTCTGTGTCCTCCTGGAGGTGCAGACTACCTTGGAGAAGTGAGGTGATGCAGGTGTCCTGGAGATGAAGTCTGTGTCCTCCTGGAGGTGCAGACTACCTTGGAGAAGTGAGGTGATGCAGGTGTCCTGGAGATGAAGTCTGTGTCCTCCTGGAGGTGCAGACTACCTTGGAGAAGTGAGGTGATGCAGGTGTCCGGGAGATGAAGTCTGTGTCCTCCTGGAGGTGCAGACTACCTCGAGGAAGTAAGGTGATGCAGGTGTCTTGGTGATGAAGTCTGTGTCCTCCTGGAGGTGCAGACTACCTTGGAGAAGTGAGGTGATGCAGGTGTCCTGGAGATGAAGTCTGTGTCCTCCTGGAGGTGCAGACTACCTTGGAGAAGTGAGGTGATGCAGGTGTCCGGGAGATGAAGTCTGTGTCCTCCTGGAGGTGCAGACTACCTCGAGGAAGTAAGGTGATGCAGGTGTCTTGGTGATGAAGTTTGTGTCCTCCTGGAGGTGCATACTACCTTGGAGAAGTGAGGTGATGCAGGTGTCCTGGAGATGAAGTCTGTGTCCTCCTGGAGGTGCAGACTACCTCGGGGAAGTAAGGTGATGCAGGTGTCCTGGTGATGAAGTCTGTGTCCTCCTGGAGGTGCAGACTACCTTGGAGAAGTGAGAGGATGCAGGTGTCCTGGAGATGAAGTCTGTGTCCTCCTGGAGGTGCAGACTACCTCAGGGAAGTGAGGTGATTCAGGTGTCTTGGTGATGAAGTCTGTGTCCTCCTGGAGGTGCAGGCTACCTTGGAGAAGTGAGGGGATGCAGGTGTCCCGGAGATGAAGTCTGTGTCCTCCTGGAGGTGCAGACTACCTCGGGGAAGTAAGGTGATGCAGGTGTCCTGCTGATGAAGTCTGTGTCCTCCTGGAGGTGCAGACTACCTCGGGGAAGTGAGGTGATGCAGGTGTCCTGGTGATGAAGTCTGTGTCCTCCTGGAGGTGCAGATTACCTTGGAGAAGTGAGGTGATGCATGTGCCCTGGAGATGAAGTCTGTGTCCTCCTGGAGGTGCAGACTACCTCGGGGATGTGAGGTGATGCAGGTGTCCTGGAGATGAAGTATGTGTCCTCCTGGAGGTGCAGACTACCTCAGGGATGTGAGGTGATGCAGGTGTCCTGGAGATGAAGTCTGTGTCCTCCTGGAGGTGCAGGCTACCTCGGGGATGTGAGGTGATGCAGGTGTCCTGGAGATGAATTCTGTGTCCTCTTGGAGGTGCAGGCTACCTCGGGGAAGTGAGGTGATGCAGGTGTCCTGGAGATGAAGTCTGTGTCCTCTTGGAGGTGCAGGCTACCTCGGAGAAGTGAGGTGATGCAGGTATCCTGGAGATGAAGTCTGTGTCCTCCTGGAGGTGCAGGCTACCTCGGTCTGTTTGTTGCCGCTGACGTTTGCTCACTGCTCCTGCGGGCATGTGCCAGCTATTAGGCACAAGCTAGTAGGCACCAGCTAGTAGGTGCCTGCTAGTAGGCACCAGCTAGTAGGTGCCTCCTAGTAGGCACCAGCTAGTAGGTGCCTGCTAATAGGCACTTGGCAGTAGGTACCTGCTTGTAGACACCAGCTAGTAGGTGCCTGCTAGTTGGCACTTGGTAGTAGGTGCCTGCTAGTAGGCAACAGCTAGTAGGCACTTGGTAGTAGGTGCCTGCTAGTAGGCACTTGGTAGTAGATGCCTGCTTGTAGGCACCAGCTAATAGGTGCCTACTAGTAGGCACCAACTAGTAGGTGCCAGCTAGTAGGTACCTTCTAGGAAGTACTTGCTGGCAGCCTCCTGCCCTGCTAGAATTTGATCCAGGGATTACCATGACCAACATCAAGAACTAGCAGTTGTAGAGTTATACTGATCAATATAACCAGGCTACCTCTCTCTCTCTCTCTCTCTCTCTCTCTCTCTCTCTCTCTCTCTCTCTCTCTCTCTCTCTCTCTCTCTCTCTCTCTCTCTCTCTCTCTCTCTCTCTCTCTCTCTCTCTCTTCCTTCACTCAACAGGAACAAGTATCTGCTTTTCGTCTTGGCAAGATTCCAACATTCTTCTTTTTCTTCTTCATCATCATTTCTGGGAAGGAAAGAAGGAGGGAGGGAAGGAAGGAGGGAGGGAAGGAAGGAGGAGGGAAGGAAAGAAGGAGGGAAGGAAGGAAGGGAGGAGGGAAGGAGGGAGGGAAGGAAGGAGGGAGGAAGGAAGGAAGGAAGGAAGGAAGGAAGGAAGGAGGGAGGGAAGGAAGGAGGGAGGGAAGGAAGGAGGAGGAAGGAAGGAAGGAAGGATGGAAGGAAGGAAGGAGGGAGGAAGGAAGGAAGGAGGAGGGAAGGAAGGAAGGAAGGAAGGAAGGAGGGAGGGAAGGAAGGAGGGAGGGAAGGAGGGAAGGAAGGAGAGAGGGAAGGAAGGAAGGGAGGAAGGAAGGAAGGAGGAGAGGAAGGAGGGGAAGGAAGGAGGAAGGAAGGAAGGAGGGAAGGAGGGAGGAAGGAAGGAGAGGGAGGGAAGGAAGGAAGGAAGGGGAGGGAAGGAAGGAAGGGAGGAAGGAAGGAAGGAGGGAGGGAAGGAATGATTGGTTCCAGACGCTATGACTGTCATTCTACTTTTTCTCATCATATTTCCTCCTGCACCTCCTTCTTCACCTCCTCCTGCACCACCTCCTGCACCTCCTCCTGCACCACCTCCTGCACCTCCTCCTGCACCACCTTCTTCACCTCCTCCTGCACCACCTCCTGCACCTCCTCCTGCACCACCTTCTTCACCTCCTCCTGCACCACCTCCTTCTTCACCTCCTCCTGCACCACCTCCTGCACCTCCTCCTGCACCACCTTCTTCACCTCCTCCTGCACCACCTCCTGCACCTCCTCCTGCACCACCTTCTTCACCTCCTCCTGCACCTCCTCCTGCACCTCCTCCTGCACCTCCTCCTGCACCACCTTCTTCACCTCCTCCTGCACCTCCTCCTGCACCTCCTCCTGCACCACCTTCTTCACCTTCTCCTGCACCACCTCCTGCACCTCCTCCTGCACCTTCTCCTGCACCTCCTCCTGCACCACCTTCTTCACCTCCTCCTGCCCTCCTCCTGCACCTCCTCCTGCACCACCTTCTTCACCTCCTCCTGCACCACCTCCTGCACCTCCTCCTGCACCTCCTCCTGCACCTCCTCCTGCACCACCTTCTTCACCTCCTCCTGCACCACCTCCTGCACCTCCTCCTGCACCTCCTCCTGCACCTCCTCCTGCACCGGCACCTCCTCCTGCACCACTTCCTGCACCTCCTCCTGCACATCCACCTGCACCACCTCCTGCACCTCCTCCTGCACCTCCACCTGCACCACCTCCTGCACCTCCTCCTGCACCTCCACCTGCACCACCTCCTGCACCTCCTCCTGTACCTCCTCCTGCACCTCCACCTGCACCACCTCCTGCACCTTCTCCTGCACCTCCTCCTGCACCACTTCCTGCACCTCCACCTGCACCACCTCCTGCACCTCCTCCTGCACCTCCTCCTGCACCTCCTCCTGCACCTCCTCCTGCACCTCCTCCTGCACCTCCTCCTGCACCACTTCCTGCACCTCCACCTGCACCACCTCCTGCACCTCCTCCTGCACATCCACCTGCACCACCTCCTGCAATACCTCCTGCACCACCTCCTGCACCTCCTCCTGACCTCCTCCTGCACCACTTCCTGCACCACCTCCTGCAATACCTATTTCACCACCTCCTGCACCTCCTCCTGCACCTCCTCCTGCCCCTCCTCCTGCACTTCCACCTGCACCACCTCCTGCACCACCTCCTGCACCTCCTCCTGCACCTCCTCCTGCACCTCCACCTGCACCACTTCCTGCACCTCTTCCTTCACCTCCACCTGCACCACCTCCTGCACCTCCTCCTGCACCTCCACCTGCACCACATCCTGCACCACCTCCTGCACCTCCTCCTGCACCTCATCCTGCACCACTTCCTGCAACTCCTCCTGCACCTCCACCTGCACCACCTCCTGCACCTCCTCCTGCACCTCCACCTGCACCACCTCCTGCACCTCCTCCTGCACCTCCACCTGCACCACATCCTGCACCACCTCCTGCACCTCCACCTGCACCACATCCTGCACCTCCTCATGCACCTCATCCTGCACCTCCTCCTGCACCTCATCCTGCACCACTTCCTGCACCTCCTCCTGCACCTCCACCTGCACCTCCTCCTGCACCACCTCCTGCACCACTTCCTGCACCTCCTCCTGCACCTCCACCTGCACCACCTCCTGCACCACCTCCTGCACCTCCTCCTGCACCTCCACCTGCACCACCTCCTGCACCACCTCCTGCACCTCCTCCTGCACCTCCTCCTGCACCTCCTCCTGCACCTCCTCCTGCACCACTTCCTGCACCTCCTCCTGCACCTCCACCTGCACCACCTCCTGCACCACCTCTTGCACCACTTCCTGCACCTCCTCTTGCACCTCCTCCTGCACCTCCTCCTGCACCTCCTCCTGCACCACATCCTGCACCTCCTCCTGCACTTCCACCTGCACCACCTCCTGCACCACCTCCTGCCCTCCACCTGCACCACCTCCTGCACCTCCTCCTGCACCACTTCCTGCACCTCCTCCTGCACCTCCTCCTGCACATCCTCCTGCACCACCACCTGTACCTCCACCTGCACCATCTCCTGCACCTCCTCCTGCCCTCCACCTGCACCACCTCCTGCACCACCTCCTGCACCTCCTCCTGCACCTCCTCCTGCACCACTTCCTGCACTTCCTCCTGCACCTCCACCTGCACCACCTCCTGCACCTCCTCCTGCACCTTCACCTGCACCACATCCTGCACCACCTCCTGCACCTCCTCCTGCACCTCCTCCTGCACTCCTCCTGCACCACTTCCTGCACCTCCTCCTGCACCTCCACTTGCACCTCCTCCTGCACCTCCTCCTACACCTCCACCTGCACCTCCTAGTGCACCACTTCCTGCACCTCCTCCTGCACCACCTCCTGCACCTCCTCCTGCACCTCCTCCTGCACCACCTCCTGCACTTATTCCTATACCACCTCCTGCACCACCTCTTGCACCACCTCCTGCACCTCCTCCTGCACCTCCACCTGCACCTCCTCCTGCACCACCTCCTGCACCTCCTCCTGCACCTCCTCCTGCACCACTTACTGCACTTCCACCTGCACCGCCTCCTGCACCTCCTCCTGCACCACCTCCTGCACCACCTCCTGCACCTCCTCCTGCACCTCCACCTGCACCACCTCCTGCACCTCCTTCTGCACCACCTCCTGCACCTCCTCCTGCACCTCCAACTGCACCACCTCCTACACCTCCACCTGCACACCTCCTGCACCTCCTCCTGCACCTCCTTCTGCACCACCACCTGCACCTCCTCCTGCACCTCCACCTGCACCACTCCTGCCTCCCCCTGCACCACCTCCTGCACCTCCTCCTGCACCACCTCCTGCACTTACTCCTGCACCTCCTTCTGCACCTCCTCCTGCACCTCCGCCTGCACCACCTCCTGCACTTTCCTGCACCACCTCCTGCACCTCCTCATGCACCACCTCCTGCACCTCCTCCTGCACCTCCTTCTGCACCTCCTCCTGCACCACCTCCTGCACCTCCTCCTGCACCACCTCCTGCACCACCTCCTGCACCACCTCATGCACCTCCTCCTGCATCACCTCCTGCACCTCCTCCTGCACCACCTCCTGTACCACCTCCTGCACCACCTCCTGCACCACCTCCTGCACCTCCTCCTGCACCTCCTTCTGCACCACCTCCTGTACCACCTCCTGCACCACCTCCTGCACCACGTCCTGCACCACCTCCTGCACCTCCTTCTGCACCTCCTCCTGCACCACCTCCTGCACCTCCTCCTGCACCACCTCCTGCACCACCTCCTGCACCACCTCCTGCACCTCCTCCTGCACCACCTCCTGCACCACCTCTTGCACCACCTCCTGCACCTCCCTCTGCACATCCTCCTGCACCACCTCCTGCATCTCCTCCTGCACCACCTCCTGCACCACCTCCTGCACCACCTCCTGCACCTCCTTCTGCACCACCTCCTGCACCACCTCTTGCACCACCTCCTGCACCTCCCTCTGCACATCCTCCTGCACCACCTCTTGCACCTCCTCCTGCACCACCTCCTGCACCTCCTCCTGCACCACTACCTGCACCACCTCCTGCACCTCCTTCTGCACCTCCTCCTGCACCCCCTTTTTGCACCACCTCCTGCACCACCTCCTGCACCACCTCTGCACCACCTCCTGCCCTCCTTCTGCACCTCCTCCTGCACCACCTCCTGCACCTCCTCCTGCACCACCTCCTGCACCACCTCCTGCACCACCTCCTGCACCTCCTCCTGCACCTCCTCCTGCACCACCTTCTGCACCTCCTCCTGCACCACCTCCTGCACCTCCTCCTGCACCTCCTCCTGCACCACCTCCTGCACCACCTCCTGCACCTCCTCCTGCACCACCTCCTGCACCACCTCCTGCACCACCTCCTGCACCTCCTCCTGCACCTCCTCCTGCACCACCTTCTGCACCTCCTCCTGCACCACCCCTGCACCTCCTCCTGCCTTTTCCTGCCACCCCTGCACCACCTCCTGCACCACCTCCTGCACCTCCTCCTGCACCTCCTCCTGCACCACCTCCTGCACCACCTCCTGCACCACCTCCTGCACCTCCTCCTGCACCTCCTCCTCCAGTGCTCAGCCTCCTCTTAACATCCTCTTCCTTATTTCCGTCATTATCTCATAATTCCCAACTAATCTCATCCTCTTTTTATCTCCCTCCTCCTCTCCCTCCCTCCTCCTCTCTCTTCCTCCTCCTCACCCTTTCTCCTCCTCTTCCTCCCTCCTCCTCTCCCTCCCTCTTCCTCCACTCTCTTCCTCCTCCTCTCCCTCCCTCCTCCTCCTCTCCCTTCCTCCTCCTCTCCCTCCTCCTATCTTTTCCTCCTCCTCTCTCTCCTCCTCCTCTCCCTCCTCTTCTCCCTCCCTCCTCCTCTCCCTTCCTTCTCCTCTCTCTCCCTCCTCCTCTCCCTGCCTCCTCCTCTCCCTCTTCCTCCTCTTCTCCCTTCCTGATCCTCTCCCTCCTTTTACTCCCTCCACCTCTTCTTATTTTCAAACCTCCCTGCATAACTAGGCATAATTAGCCATTCAGTCAGTCATTCAGTTAGTCAGTTAGTCAGTTATTCAGTTAGTCAGTTATTCAGTTAGTCAGTTAGTCAGTTAGTCAGTTGGTCAGTTAGTCAGTTGGTCAGTTAGTCAGTTGGTCAGTTAATCAGTTAGTCAGTTGGTCAGTTAGTCAGTTATTCAGTTAGTCAGTTAGTCAGTTAGTCAGTTAGTCAGTAATTCAATTAGTCAGTTAGTCAGTTATTCAGTTAGTCAGTTAGTCAGTTAGTCAGTTATTCAGTTAGTCAGTTAGTCAGTTATTCAGTTAGTCAGTTAGTCAGTTATTCAGTTGGTCAGTTAATCAGTTAGTGAGTTAGTCAGTTATTCAGTTAGTCAGTTATTCAGTTAGTCAGTTATTCAGTTAGTCAGATATTCAGTTAGTCAGTTAGTCAGTTATTCAGTTAGTCAGTTAGTCAGTTGGTCAGTTGGTCAGTTAGTCAGTTGGTCAGTTAGTCAGTTAGTCAGTTGGTCAGTTAGTCAGTTAGTCAGTTATTCAGTTGGCCAGTTAGTCATTTGGCCCTGGGTTAGTCGTTATTAGTTGTCAGTTGGTCATTATTGTTGTTCGTTGTCAGTTGGCAGTTAGTCGGTTGGTCAGGGCCGTTTTGTCAGTTGGCCAATTGGGCGAGTGTTGGCCGTTGTGTGGTCAGTTGGGCAATTGGTCAGTTGGCGTTGGGGCCCGGTTTAGTTAGTCAGTTGGTCAGTTGGCCGTTAGCCGTTGGGGCCGTTAGTCAGTTGGTCAGTTGGCCGTTGGTCGTTAGTCGTTGTTTCCCTTGGGGCAGTTGGTCCGTTGGCCGTTGGCAGTTGGTCATTGGTCGTGGTCGGGTCGGTTGGTCGGTTGCTTGTCGTTGTCAGTTAGTAAGTTGGTCCGCTGGCCGTTAGTCCCGTTTGTCATTGGTCAGTTAGCAGTTGGTCAGTTGGCCGTTATGTTAGTCAGTTGGCGTGGCAGTTGCTTTTGGCCGGGTTTGGCAGTTGGGTTTTTTTCAGTTGGGGAGTTGGGGCCCCGGTTTCGGTTGGTCGGGTTGTCAGTTGCGTT
>WNWK01017866.1:0-41378 GCA_009830355.1 Cherax destructor
TTAACCTCAAGATTATTAATTAGTGATTTTTTTTGTTAGCAAGAACCAAATCAAAGTTGCTACCTCTAGTTGGTTCTGTCACAAACTGTTTTAAAAACAATCCTGAACCGTATCAAGAAAGTCACTAGACTCAAGATTACCTGTCACATTGTTCCAATCAATGTGTCTAAAGTTAAAATCTACCATTAACACAACATTTTCATATCTAGACCCCTTTATGAATTTCGTCCCATAGCATGGGAAGTAAAGAAATTGTTACTGGATGTGGATAAGGAAAAACTCTAGACCAGAGGAGATAGCACTCTTGGGTCTTAAAAGAATGTGCTGATGAGTTATGTTATCCACTTGGAAGAGTCTTAGCATTTCACCACAGGAAGATAAATAAACAAACACGTGGTAGATGGCACATATTGTGCTTATGTTAAACAAAAGGTGACGGGGAAGACCCTTTAAACTCTGGGCCAGTTTTTGACAAATTATGTTTTAAAATTATTGGAAAAAGCAATTAAAGTGGATTCAACATTTAGAGAATAATAACATACTAACTGGTAAACAATCAAGTTTTCAGTCTGACATTCTTGCATATTAAATTTTTAAGTTATTATGACAGAGTCACGGATATTGTTCAAGAAAGGAATTGATGGGAAGATTGTATTTAGATGGACTTTAAGAAAGCTTTTGATAGAGTTCCCAGGAAAGACTAATTTGGAACCTGCAAAATATAGGAAGATTTAAAACTCAATTATTACAATGAATGTGAAATTTTTTCTTTGAGATGACAACGAGATCAATTATAAGAGGAAAATGTCTGCATGAGGGATATCAAAATTAGTGCCCCCCACACACACAACCGCAATCACAGGAGCTGTGAATCGACCCCTCCAACCACAAGAGTTGATTACGTACACACACACACAACCGTGAGTGCACATCACTCTGGGGATTTCCCTCCAAACAGTTCCATTTGGCCATGGGAACACGCCTGACCCTAAGACCTTCGTATTGCAGTGGCTCTGCGCCTTGCTGCCCCCATTCACACGGAATATACGGTATTTTCGGCAATGCGCAAGCGACCAATATGGTCTACATGGTCTTAACTGTTCTAAAACCAAGGGTTGGCATGCAAGACACAATGAGGTCAACGACATCATAAAGAGAACTCGCTCAGCTGGGTGCCCAGCTGAGAGAAGCTCGATCACTACAGCCAACAACCCCACAACCCAGCAAACCGCCCTGACGGGGTCACCATCTATCCTTGGAAGAATGGCAGCTCTTAGCATGGGATTATACCTCGTGTCGACACTGGCTGACACCTACATCCATCACAGGTTGGGACAGGGAGGAGCTGTTTACCACAGAGAGGAGTACAAGATCGGCAAGTACAGGGACATAAGCCAACAGTATAATTTGTCCCAGTGGGATCAGAGACCTTGGGAGCGTGGGGAAAAATGCAACACGTTTCCTAAAGAGCTGGGTCCAGACTCATCGACACCACCAGGACCCAAGGGCAGCCACGTTCATGTTCCAGCGTCCAGGTGCATCCAGGGGGGTAACGCATGCTGCATACTCGGCTCGCGTCCGGCTTCGGAGGAGCTGGAGGAGATTCATAATCTTTGACATATTGTACCATTGTATTCATGTTCATGTTTGTGTGTTTTATAAATGTATTCTGTCTATTAATAAAGATATATGTATATATATATATATATATATATATATATATATATATATATATAATATATATATATATATATATATATATAATATATATATATATATATATTTGAAAGAAAATGAAATCACGGCTGTATTTCAAACCCTGTTTTTCAGAGGTATCAGCTCAAGCATTAGTGAACCACAAACTAAGGAAATCTTAGTGTTGAAGAAGTGAGAACGAGTACCAGAACGATCACTGAATGTGATGATGCAGTGAGGTAACGATAACTGTGTTAATACAGTGAAGTAACGATAACTGTGGTACTACAGTGAAGTAACAATAACTGTGATAATACAGTGAATTAACGATAACTGTGATAAAACAGTGAAGTAACGATAACGGGAATACAGTGAAGAACGATATGGTAATATAGTGAAATAGAGATAACTGTGGTAATACAGTAACGATAACTGTGGAAAGACAGTAAAGTAACGATAACTGTGGTAATACAGTGAAGTTACGATAACTATGATAATTCAATGAAGTAAAGATAACTGTAATAATTCAGTGAAGTAACAATAACTGCGGTAATACAGTGAAGTAACGATAACGATGGTAATACAGAGAGGTAGCCATAAATGTGGTAATGCAGTGAAGTAACAATAACTGTGGTAATGCAGTGAAGTAACGATAACTGTGGTAATGCAGTGAAGTAACGATAACTGTGGTAATGCAGTGAAGTAACGATAACGGTGGTAATGCAGTGAAATAACGATAACTGTGGTAATGCAGTGAAGTAACGATAACTGTGCTAATGCAGTGCAGTAGCGATAACTGTGGTAATGAATTGAAATAACGATAACTATGATAATGGAGTGAAGTAACGATAACTGTGGTAATGCAGTGAAGTAACGATAACTGTGATAAACTAGTGAAGTGAGCCGAGGAAGGCTTGAGGCCACCAAGAGCAGGCCAGCTGACTGACCACCTGAGATTCAGCTGGCTCTCTCACCCACAAAACCTGCTTCAGTCTCACGGGGATATGCCTAAATGATGGCTACACTTGGCCCAGTGAAGACGTGTGTGAATGATGGCCACACCTGGCCCACTGGGGACGTGTGTGAATGATGGTCACACCTGGCCAAATGGGGACGTGTTTGAATGATGGCCACACCTGGCCCAGTGATGACACGGAGAATGCCTGGGGAAGCTGAGACGGGCCAGGCTGTGGATCACCAGAGATGTAATTTCGACCACCTTCGTAGTAACTCACCCCATCACCACCTTCGTAGTAACTCACCCCATCACCACCTTCGTAGTAACTCACCCCATCACCACCTTCGTAGTAACTCACCCCATCATCAGTTCTACAAGAATATCGAACATAAAACACCTTTCTTATGATTAATAAATATTATTACATACTAAATTAAAAATAAAAGAAAGCTAAAATGTTAAAAAAGAAAGTAAATGTTCATTACTAAACAGAGTTTTGTCTCCGTTTACTGTAGCAGCTCTGGGGGTGTTGTATCAGTTGTAGCAGCTCTGTGGTGTTGTATCAGTTGTAGCAGCTCTGTGGTGTTGTATCAGTTGTAGCAGCTCTGTGGTGTTGTATCAGTTGTAGCAGCTCTGTGGTGTTGTATCAGTTGTAGCAGCCTGTGGTGTTGATCAGTTGTAGCAGCTCCTGGTGTTGTATCAGTTGTAGCAGATCTGTGGGGTTGTATCAGTTGTGCAGCTCTGTGGTGTTGTATCAGTTGTAGCAGCTCTGTGGGGGTTGTATCAGTTGTAGCAGCTCTGTGGTGTTTTATCAGTTGTAGCAGCTCCTTGGTGTTGTATCAGTTGTAGCAGCTCCGGTGTTGTATCAGTTGTAGCAGCTCTGTTTTGTTGTATCAGCTTTTAGCAGCCCTTGTGTTGTATCAGTTTTAGCAGCCTGTTGTGTTGTATCAGTTGTAGCAGCTCTGTGGTGTTGTATCAGTTGTAGCAGCTCTGTTGTGTTGTATCAGTTGTAGCAGCTCTGTGGTGTTGTATCAGTTGTAGCAGCTCCGTGGTGTTGTATCAGTTGTAGCAGCTCCGTGGTGTTGTATCAGTTGTAGCAGCTCCGTGGTGTTGTATCAGTTGAGCAGCTCCGTAGTGTTGTATCAGTGTAGCAGCTCCGTGGTGTTGTATCAGTTGTAGCAGCTCCGTGGTGTTGTATCAGTTGTAGCAGCTCCGTGGTGTGTAGCAGCTCTGTGGTGTTGTATCAGTTGAGCAGCTCTGTGGTGTTGCATCAGTTGTAGCAGCTCCGTGGTGTTGTATCAGCTGTAGCAGCTCCGTGGTGTTATCAGTTGTAGCAGCCCGTGTGTTGTATCAGTTGTAGCAGCTCTGTGGTGTTGTATCAGTCGTAGCAGCTCCGGTGTTGTATCAGCTGTAGCAGCTCTGTGGTGTTGTATCAGTTGTAGCAGCTCCGTGGGTGTTGATCAGTTGTAGCAGCTCGGGTGTTGTATCAGCTGTAGCAGCTCCGTGGTGTTGTATCAGTTGTAGCAGCTCCGTAGTGTTGTATCAGCTGTAGCAGCTCCGTGGTGTTGTATCAGTTGTAGCAGCTCCGTGGTGTTGTATCAGTTGTAGCAGCTCCGTGGTGTTGTATCAGTTGAGCAGCTCTGTGGTGTTGTATCAGTTGTAGCAGCTCCGTGGTGTTGTATCAGTTGTAGCAGCTCTGTGGTGTTGTATCAGTTGTAGCAGCTCCGTGGTGTTGTATCAGTTGTAGCAGCTCCGTGGTGTTGTATCAGTTGTAGCAGCTCTGTGGTGTTGTATCAGCTGTGCAGCCCGTGGTTGTACAGTTGTAGCAGCCTGTGGTGTTGAACGTGTAG
The DNA here is from genome assembly GCA_009830355.1 of Cherax destructor. NCBI lineage: Eukaryota > Metazoa > Arthropoda > Malacostraca > Decapoda > Parastacidae > Cherax > Cherax destructor. The sequence goes on from WNWK01017866.1 coordinate 4,504, forward strand.
CGTCTCCTTGTTGCTGATCAGTTGTAGCATCTCCTTGTTGCTGTATCAGTTGTAGCATCTCTTGTTGCTGATCAGTTGTAGCAGCTCCGTGGTGTTGTATCAGTTGTAGCGTCTCCTTGTTGCTGTATCAGTTGTAGCATCTCCGTGGTGTTGTATCAGTTGTAGCAGCTCTGTGGTGTTGTATCAGTTGTAGCGTCTCCTTGTTGCTGTATCAGTTGTAGCAGCCTCTGGTGTTGTATCAGTTGTAGCGTCTCCTTGTTGCTGTATCAGTTGTAGCATCTCCTTGTTGCTGTATCAGTTGTAGCATCTCCGTTGCTGTATCAGTTGTAGCATCTCCTTGTTGCTGTATCAGCTGTAGCAGCTCCGTGGTGTTGTATCAGTTGTAGCAGCTCTGTGGTGTTGTATCAGTTGTAGCAGCTCTGTGGTGTTGTATCAGTTGTAGCAGCTCTGTGGTGTTGTATCAGTTGTAGCAGCTCCGTGGTGTTGTATCAGTTGTAGCAGCTCCGTGGTGTTGTATCAGTTGTAGCAGCTCCGTGGTGTTGTATCAGTTGTAGCAGCTCTGTGGTGTTGTATCAGTTGTAGCAGCTCTGTGGTGTTGTATCAGTTGTAGCAGCTATGTGGTGTTGTATCAGTTGTAGCAGCTCTGTGGTGTTGTATCAGTTGTAGCAGCTCTGTGGTGTTGTATCAGTTGTAGCAGCTCCGTTGTGTTGTATCAGTTGTAGCAGCTCCGTGGTGTTGTATCAGTTGTAGCAGCTCTGTGGTGTTGTATCAGTTGTAGTAGCTCTGTGGTGTTGTATCAGTTGTAGCAGCTCCGTGGTGTTGTATCAGTTGTAGCAGATCTGTGGTGTTGTATCAGTTGTAGCAGCCCGTGGTGTTGTATCAGTTGTAGCAGCTCTGTGGTGTTGTATCAGTTGTAGTAGCTCTGTGGTGTTGTATCAGTTGTAGCAGCTCCGTGGTGTTGTATCAGTTGTAGCAGATCTGTGGTGTTGTATCAGTTGTAGCAGCTCCGTGGTGTTGTATCAGTTGTAGCAGCTCAGTGGTGTTGTATCAGTTGTAGCAGCTCCGTGGTGTTGTATCAGTTGTAGCAGCTCTGTGGTGTTGTATCAGTTGTAGCAGCCCGTGGTGTTGTATCAGTTGTAGCAGCTCCGTGGTGTTGTATCAGTTGTAGCAGCTCTGTGGTGTTGTATCAGTTGTAGCAGCCTGTGGTGTTGTATCAGTTGTAATTCAAGATACCATTTCTAAGAGAAGTTATTTTTTAATTTGAAATTTATTGGGAAGTAAAGAACAGCCGGGTTGAAAACAGTTGTTAGTACCTTTAATAAGCTATAACTTTCAAGAGCAAAATTAGTTTCTCTTTCAAAATAAGAACACAAACTTTAAAACGAATTTTATCCTTAGTTAACTGTTTGAGCATTTATATATATATATATATATATATATATATATATATATATATATATATATATATATATATATATATATATATATATATATATATATATATAAATATATATATATATATATATATATATATATATATATATATATATATATATATATATATATATATATATATATATATATATATAACACATAGGGGAATAAGTCTGTTGAGTGTACCTGGTAAAGTGTATGGTAGATTTATTATTGAAAGAATTAAGAGTAAGACAGAAAGCAGGATAGCAGATGAACAAGGGGGCTTTAGGAATGGTAGGGGGTGTGTAGACCACGTGTTTACAGTGAAACATATAGGTGAACAGTATTTGGATAAGGGTAAAGAGGTTTTTGTGGCATTTATGGATTTGGAAAAGGCGTATGACAGGGTGGATAGGGGGCAATGTGGCAGGTGTTGCAGGTGTATGGAATAGGAGGTAGGTTACTGAAAGCAGTGAAGAGTTTTTATGAGGATAGTGAGGCCGGGGTTAGAGGTGTGGGGGGGGAAAGGGGGACTATTTCAGTAAAAGTGGGCCTTAGAAAAGGGATGTGGATGCACCGTGGTTGTTCAATATATTTATAGAGGGGTTTGTAAGAGAAGGAATGCGAGGGTCTTGGCAAAAAGGTGGGGGGGTTAAAAGATAAAGAATTAAATAAAAAGGGGGAGTTGTCACAGTTGCTTTTTGCTGATGACACTGTGTTTTTGGGGAGATTCTGAAGAGAAGTTGCAGAGGTTGGTGGATAAATTTTGGTGGGGTGTGTAAAAGAAAAAAATTTAAAAATGAATATGGGAAAGATTTTGGGGTGAGGGATAAAAAAAAGATTAGGTGACGAAAGATTGGAGGGGGAGAGAGTATGGAGGAGGTGAATGTATTGGATATTTGGGAGTGGACATGTCAGCAGATGGGTCTATGAAGGATGAGGTGAATCATAGAATTGATGAGGGGAAAAAAGGGGGAGTGGAGCACCCCGGAGTCTGTGGAGACAAAGAACTTTGTCCATGGAAGTAAAAAAAGGGAATGTATGAGAGTATAGTTATACCAAAAACTCTTTTATGGGTGTGAAGCATGGGTGATGAATGTTGCAAGAGGAGAAGGCTGGGGGCAGGGGGATGTCATGTCTGAGGTCAAGTGTGGTGTGAATATAATGCAGAGAATTCGAGTTTGGAAATTAGGAGGAGGTGCGGGATTACCAAAACTATTATCCAGAGAGCTGAGGAGGGGGTTTTTGAGGTGGTTCGACATGTAGAGAGAATGGAACGAGACAGAAAACTTTGAGAGTGTATAAATCTGTAGTGGAAGGGGAAAGGGGGGGTAGGGGGCGGACGATGCGGGCTGCTGCTGTGCTGTTGTCACGGTGCTTTTCACGGTGCTATGCTGCTGTTATACTGTTGTCACGGTGCTAGGCTGCTGCTATACTGTTGTCACGGTGCTAAGCTGCTGCTATACTGCTATCACGGTACTAAGCTGCTACTATGCTGTCGTCACGGTGCTGCCATAGTGCCAACTTTACGACACTGCGCTCGGGTCGTATCTTTCGTCGTAATCCCATAATATTTCCCGAGGTGCCTAGAAAATACGAGGGCCCCACACGTCAGTGTCTGCCAGCCATGAATAATTCACTCTGGCACCCTTTGTCATCCAGGATTATTGTGGCACCTTTGGTCCTCTAGGGTATTGTGACACCTCTGGTCATCTACCGGTATTGTGGCACGTTTGGTCATCCAGGGTATTGTGGCACGTCATCTACGGGTACTGTGGCACCTTGGTCATCTACGGGTATTGTGGCACCTTTGGTCATCTACTGGCATTGTGGGACCTTTTGTTATCTAAAAGATTGTAGGAACTTTGATCACCCAAAGGGGTATTGTAGCACCTTTGGTCATCAAAGATTATTGTGGCACCAATGATCATCTACTTGTATTGTGGCACCTTTGGTCGTCTACGAGTATTGTGGCACCTTTGGTCGTCTACGAGTATTGTGGCACCTTTGGTCATCTACAGGTATTGTAGTACCTTTTGTCATCTACGAGTATTGTGCCACCTTTGGTCATCTATGGGTATTGTGCCCCCTTTTGGTCATCTATGGATATTTGGCACCTTTGATCATCTACGGGTATTGTGGCACCTTTCGTCGTCTACGTGTATTGTGGCGCCTTTGATCATCAACGAGTATCGTGGCACGTTTGGTCATCTACTGGTATTATAGCACCTTTGGTCATCTACGGGTATTGTGGCACCTTTGGTCATCTATGGGTATTGTACCTATGATCATGTACGGGTATTGTGGCACCTTTGGTCATAAACAGTATTGTGGCACATTTGGTCATCTACGGGTATTATGGCACGTTTGGTCATCTACGAGTATTGTGGCCATTTGGTCAACCACGAGTATTTGGTACCTTTGGTCAACTACGAGTATTGTGGCACATTTGGTCATCTACGAATATTGTGATACCTTTGGTCATCTACGGGTATTGAGGCACATTTGGTCATCAACTAGTATTGTTTCGCCTTTGGTCATCTACGGGCATTGTGGCACCTTTGGTTATCTACGAGTATTGTGGCACCTTTGGTCATCTTCGGGTATTGTGGCACCTTTGGATATTTATGGGTATTGGGGCACCTTTGGTCATCTATGGGTATTGTGGCACATTTAGTCATCTACAAGTATTGTGGCACCTTTGGTCATCTACGATTATTATGGCCAATTTTTTCATCTACGAGTATTGTGGCACCTTTGGTCACATACGGGTATAGTGGCACCTTTGGTCATCTACGAATACTGTGGTACCTTTGGTTATCTAGGAGTACTGTGGCACCTTTGGGCGTCCATGGATGTAAACACATGTAGTGCAGAGCAACTCTGGAGTGTGAGTGTAGGTGAGTAGTGACTCTGGAGTGTGAGTGTAAGTGAGTAGTGACTGGAGTGTGAGTGTAGGTGAGTAGTGACTCTGGAGTGCGAGTGTAGGTGAGTAGTGACTCTGGAGTGTGAGTGTAGGTGAGCAGTGAATCTGGAGTGTGAGTGTAGGTGAGTAGTAACTCTGGAGTGTGAGTGTAGGTGAGCAGTGACTCTGGAGTGTGAGTGTAGGTGAGCAGTGACTCTAGAGTGTGAGTGTAGGTGATTAGTGACTCTGAAGTGTGAGTGTAGGTGAGCAGTGACTCTGAAGTGTGAGTGTAGGTGAGTAGTGACTCTGAAGAGTGAGTGTAGGTGAGTAGTGACTCTGGAGTGTGTGTAGGTGAGCAGTGACTCTGGAGTGTGAGTGTAGGTGAGCAGTGACTCTGAAGTGTGTCTGTAGGTGAGTAGTGACTCTGAAGAGTGAGTGTATGTGAGTAGTGACTCTGGAGTGAGTGTAGGTGAGCAGTGACTCTGAAGTGTGAGTGTAGGTGAGTAGTGACTCTGGAGTGTGAGTGTAGGTGTAGTGACTCTGGAGTGAGTGTAGGTGAGCAGTGACTTGAAGTGGGGAGGTAGTGAGCAGTGACTCTGAAGTGTGAGTGTAGGTGAGCAGTGACTCTGAAGTGTGAGTGTAGGTGAGCAGTGACTCTGAAGTGTGAGTGTAGGTGAGCAGTGACTTGGAGGTGAGTGTAGGTGAGCAGTGACTCTGAAGTGAGTGTAGGTGAGAGTGACTTGAAGTGTGAGTGTAGGTGAGCAGACTCTGAAGGGGAGTGTGGGTGAGCAGTGACTCTGAAGTGTGAGTGTAGGTGAGCAGTGACTCTGGAGTGTGAGTGTAGGTGAGCAGTGACTCTGGAGTGAGTGTAGGTGAGCAGTGACTCTGAAGTGTGAGTGTAGGTGAGCAGTGACTCTGAAGTGTGAGTGTAGGTGAGTAGTGACTCTGAAGTGTGAGTGTAGGTGAGCAGTGACTCTGAAGTGTGAGTGTAGGTGAGCAGTGACTCTGAAGTGTGAGGTAGGTGAGCAGTGACTCTGAAGTGTGAGTGTAGGTGAGCAGTGACTCTGGAGGTGAGTGTAGGTGAGTAGTGATCTGAAGTGTGAGTGTAGGTGAGCAGTGACTCTGGAGTGTGAGTGTATGTGAGCAGTGACTCTGGAGTGTGGGGTGTCTTCTAGCTAGGTAATCATTCACACATATTTTGAAAAGTAAGACAACACTTATACAGAAAATTGAAACACAGGATAACGAGGTGGTATTTGGGCGTCAGTCAGAGGCATCTTCAGGAGATGACAAGGCTTCCCCAGGCCAAAACACACAGATCTCTTATACCTGTAATCCAATTTTCTGTCTCAAGGAATTTCTCACTTTTTTTTGATCACTGTGTAAGGCCTTTTTTTCAGAGTGAATAATATTACTTGGAAATGTAGCCAGAGTGACGGTCCTTGAGTTCAGCACCCTGCTGTCCGCTCCCTTTAAATAGCACTGGAGATCAAAGCAGCAAAAGTGTGCACTTTTATAAGAGCATGAAACTTAGTGTAAAATTACCTGCATTATGAGGAAATTCTGATATGGAGCCACTGCCAAAATACCCTGTGGTACCTGTAGCGGCCATTTTGAATTGGCCGTTAATGGAAAGGACATTTTGAAAATATCTCCACCAACATTAATCAATCGAGATAGTAAATATATGTACAACATGGTTTTGATGGTCAAGAAGTCTAATGAAACAATTTGGAACAATGTGGGAATAATGTTTAGTTGTTATTCAGCCATGTTCAATATTTATTGTAGTATAATTTGCTTGTCAAATTAATACATCTGCACTGAATGTTTGTAGTACTTATATTGATTGCATGGTTGCCCACTAGAATTTAAAGAATAGGAAGCCAGATAAACTTACCATCTAGATTTAAAATTGAAGTTTATATATACGCTAAACCCTATTATTGAAATTGGATTCATACGTCTTAGAACAGGTCATATTTTTCCACATTATACACAAAAAAGGAAAAAAAAAGGCAAAAACCCGTGACTGGAACAATACACAACAACCCACACATAGAGAGAAGCTCATGAAAAGTTTCGGTCCGACTTGGGCCATTTACAAAGTCACACTGTAAATGGTCCATGTGGGAAACCGAGATGTCGTCGTAAGGTTGTCTCGCCCAGGTTTGCAAAGCTGAGTAATGTATATTGGATACAACGAACGAATCACAAGATTTTATAAAATAATCCCCGGGAAGGGGTGGGGCTTGAACCCATGACGAGTGAGTTTTAAAAACTCACAGGTCAGTGTGTTAACCACTGGGCCAACCCCCGTCTTCTGATTTGTTTGCAATGGGTTTGTTACATATCGTAAGTCATAAACAGATTTTGGCCTATCCATTTAAAAGTACCACTCCACATCACAAGTCCCATCACAGAACAGTGTCGTGCAATCAAGACCTGCTCGTTTGCATTTGCAACGGCTTGTTGAACCCCTTTTTGTTTTCAACAATATCTGGGCCCCGGGGGATGTCTCACTTCCCCGAGGCGAGGTTGTCCACTGTCGGACCCTTTTTGTAAGGTTGGTCTAACCCCATTCAGCAGAAGATGAGGGGTTTTTCTTCTTGATAACTGCCCCCAAAAATCCATCTTGGAAGACTGCTCGATAAAGGGCCGAAAAAAGTGTCTGTTGATGGAGGAAGGTCTTCGACAAAGGAGATTTCTTAATATCTCACGATGAGCCTCATCAACTTCAGCAAGGTTGCTGGTTCTGTGTCCCAAAAACACAACAAATCTTCTTATGACAGCATTTGTTTTTTCTGCAGTTTTTTCCAGGCGAGTCGTGAAACCCCTTAGCAATGTTGCGGTGACTTTACATCTTTTATATTTCCCAAAAAGATTTCTTACCATGGTTGCAGAAGGGATAACAGTGTCACATCCTGTGAGGCTGTGGAACACTGATTAAACCCCTTAGCTTCCTCGATCTACTGAGGCCATAATTTTAGTGACTTGGAATATACTGAAACACGTTACCAACTTCAAAAGACTCTCATAATTGATGAATGTTGTATGAGGTCATGGTTGAAAAAAGCGACAACCACAACAGCCCATCAGCCGAGCGGATAATCATTTTCTTTTAAAATTTTGCTAAGGGAAATTAGCACAATGTACCACACCCCGACTGTTTGCTTCCTCATGTTTACAGTATGTGAGCCTGTTAGCACTGTACGGATTGTTAGTACATTTGATTTCTAGGGGGAAAACAATAGTTTGGGCAGTTTCCACAGCTGTTTCTCCATCGAGTATGATAACATCATGGTCTAGTGCAGCATTAGGTGATTTAAGTTTGTACCTTTAAAACATTGAAATAGATCAGTCTCTTGAGTGGTTCTCATCTTACCACCTTTTATCTCTATAAATAAAGGTACTCAGTCGTCGCATATGTGTCTAATTCTTCAACCTGTACAAAAAAAGGGTGGAGGACACGCCTGTCCAAGAACAGTGTAAAAATTTCTTCTTAAGACTATATGCAGCAAAGGACCAGCAATTCCAGATGCTTAGCAATATACCGGATGTGGAACTAGGGGCGTTGATCATTCCTCGTTGCACCCCAAACAGTGAATGACTGATGTTGGTCGTCCTCATTCATGCTTGACATGTAGTCTTGGTATCTTTTTCCCTAAGAGAATACCAAGGCACAAACTGTGGTCTTTTGGGTATCGTGTTCTGTCACAAGTGTTACCTTAAAAAGGGGGACTCTAGTTCGTGAAGTTACTGTGGTTGAACTTTGTTCAACTCAGTCCTCAAGCCAGTCACCACAATCCTTAGAGCAGTCATCTCAAATGTAATCCACCTAGTAAGATTGCATATTTATCCTCTATATAAGATTCAGGATAAATCCAATGAATTTATTTGGATAAGTGAAACACTGACTGATCTAGGGTAATGATAGGTACCTGTCCAGGATTAGGCACTGTAATGACAGCATATTTGATGACATTGCATAACGAATCATTGATGGAGATTTGGGAAACATAAAGAAAAAAAAAGTTGATTATATTGCTGGGGGTAAGATTCTGCTCAGGCTTTTGGGGAAGCATCATTTCAGCCCACGAGATATAAGCGCCCGTCTTCCTCCTGTGCTCCAGATTCTTCAAGCTATGGTGCTCATCACTTGCTTCTAGGCTGTGGGACTGATTACCTCGTCTTCTTCTGTTTTCTTTATATATACAGAAGACAGAAGAAAAGGTTATCAGTCTTCAGTTTATGTCCATATAATGGACTGATAAAGCCCTTGGATGGCAGAAACGTCTACAAAATAGATACCCAGATGTTGCACATGTGTCTAATTCATCATCTTTATCCAACGCGAGAAGGATATCACATCTGTTTCTGCTCTGGCTGATCAGGAAATTGAAAAGAATCTGAATTTTCTGTCTTATTCTTTGAACATTTGCATCAATTCCATTTGTTGAAGTCTTGCACCAGTTTTTAAACTGACAAGTTCAGTCAATTTAAAAAATGGGGCAACCTCATCATTGGCATGGACTTCTCCAATATATGAGACGAGTCCAGCAAATGTAATTCCATGGTTCATCTGACTTGGATTTTTATCAGGCTTTGGCCATGTTACTTTTGCTGCTCTGTTGTACAGTTCACTTAATTAAGCATCCTGCATGATAAACGTTATCAATGGTCACCATTTCTGCACCACTCAGCTTTGTCAGTAACTTCTCGTTATGAAATTCTAGACTTATATCCTCACCTCCTATCTAAACCAAATATAGAAGCAACATGTAAAGGATCTGCAGACTTTGTCTCACAGAAGAAATATATGTTCTTTTTATGTCGATGATCATTGTGTGCAGACTGATCACTCTGCCTTGTGATTTTTTTGGAATAAAGGACAGTTTTCCTCTTTTGCCCTTTTAATCTTAGAAGTGTTTAATTTGATGACATATGACTTTATCTCATTTTGCTTTGTTTTCTAATGTGCTTTGTATACATTTCCGTCATACAATCTGTCAATATTAATGGCCAATGGCAGATCATTTAGTTTATGGAATTTTATCAGCCCTCTGCCAAGCTATGATAGCCTGATATTTTGGACGCTGTGTCCTCAGGACACTGCAGGATTTTCAAGTTTCCTCCTGACACAAACACAGTCCAATTTGTCACCAGATTTTGTTCACATTTTGGATTTTCAGTTCAAATTTGTTAACCATAATGAAAGCTTATGTCGACCACAGATACTGTACTGAGAGCAGCGTACCTGGAATAACAAGGAAGAAAGAATTAAGAAATATGCACAGGTAATCATAAATAAATTTTAATAGAATTCATTATATAAATATACTAATTTCGAACGAATATCGTTATTTTCCACCTTAATTATAACTACTCTGTCATCATATAAAGGAAGCAACAAAGGTAGATGATTTCATGTTTATAAGATACTTTGACCTTCAGTACCTGGAGAGAGTTTCGGGAATTAATGCCCCTGAGGCCGGCCTGTGACCAGGCAATTTCTGGGTGACTTCATATCCAAAATGGTTGAGAGAATGTCCGGTTCCAAATCACATCAGCTTTAGTACTTTAGTGGTGAAGAGCAATATTTTGACCCTTACCTCCTGCACTAAACCCGGTCTCCTGACCATATCAACACAAACTCTTTTTGAACAGTATTTGGTAAGATTAAGAACATTATGACACTGGCTTCATAAACTCCTGCCCAGGAAATCGTAGCCAAAATAAATTTCATATTAGTTGTTCTTGTCCATTTCCTTAGCAGACTGTGTTTATAAATGACACCACAGGCTGGGTGAGCGAGACACCACAGGCTGGGTGAGCGAGACATGACAGGCTGGGTGAGTGAGACACGACAGGCTGGGTGAGCGAGACACGACAGGCTGGGTGAGCGAGACACCACAGGCTGGGTGAGCGAGACACCACAGGCTGGATAAGCGAGACACCACAGGCTGGGTGACCGACGACACCACAGGCTGGTGACCGAGACACCACAGGCTGGTGACCGAGACACCACAGGCTGGGTGAGAGAAGACACCACAGGCTGGGTGAGCTGAGGACGCCACAGGCTGGGTGAGCGAGACTCCACAGGCTGGGTGAGCGAGGACACCACAAGCTGGTGCGAGCGAGGACACCACAGGCTGGTGGAGTGAGGACACCACAGGCTGGTGGGAGAGAAGACACCACAGGCTGGGTGACCGAGGACACCACAGGTTGGGTGACCGAGGACACCACAGGCTGGTGGAGAGAGGACACCACAGGCTGGGTCACCGAGGACACACAGGCTGGGACACCGATGACACCACAGGCTGGAGTCACTGAGGACACCACAGGCTGGGTCACTGAGGACACCACAGGCTGGGTCACCGAGGACATTCCAGGCTGGTGAGCGGGACACCACAGGCTGGTGGAACGAGGACACAGGCTGGTGGCTGAAGACACCACAGGCAGGGGTGACTGAGGACACCACAGGCTGGGTGAGCGAGGACACCTCACGCTGTTTGATCGAGGACACCACAGGCTGAGTGAGCGAAAACACCACAGGCTGGTGTGAGGAGGACACCACAGGCTGGTGACTGGAGGACACCACAGGCTGGTGTGAACGAGAACACCACAGACTGGTGTGAACGAGGACACCACAGACTGGTGTGAACGAGGACACCACAGACTGGTGTGAACGAGGACACCACAGGCTGGTGTGAACGATGACACCACAGACTGGTGTGAACGAGGACACCACAGACTTGTGTGAACGAGGACACCACAGACTGGTGTGAACGAGGACACCACAGACTGGTGTGAACGAGGACACCACAGACTGTTGTGAACGAGGACACCACAGACCGGTGGAGCGAGGACACCACAGACTGGTGTGAACGAGGACACCACAGACTGGTGTGAGCGAGTACACCACAGGCTGGTGTGAGCGAGGGACACCCCAGACTTGGTGTGAACGAGGACACCCACAGACTGGTGTGAGCGAGGACACCACAGACTGGTGGAGCGAGGGCACCACAGACTGGTGTGAACGAGACACCACAGACTGGTGTGACCCAGGACACCACAGACTGGTGTGAACGAGGACACCACAGACTGGTGGAAACCGGGGGAAAAAACCCCCGGGCTGGTGTAAACGAGGACACCACGGGCCCGGAGGAGGACACCCAGACTGGTGTGAACGGGGGAACACCAAAAAAATTTTTGGTTAAACGGGGGACCCCCCAGACGGGGTGAATGAGGACACCACAGACGGGGGTTTTGAATAAGTAACAACCCACGGGCTGGTGTGAGGCCCGGAGGACACCACAGATTGGGAAAAAAAACCCAAAAGGACACCACAGCCCGGGGGAAACGGGGCCCAAACCCGGGGAACGGGAAAAAAGGGGGAAACCGGAAGGAACACCAAACAAAACTGGTGTAAACCCCCGGGAAGTACACCACAGACTGGTAAAAAACCCAAAAGGAAACACCAAGACTGGGGGTTTGAAAGGGGGAACCACCAGATTTGGTGTGAACAAAAAGCCCAACCAAACAGACTGGGGGAAACGAGGACACCACAGACTGGTGGGGAACCCCCAAAAAAGGAACCCAACTGGGGGTGAGCAAAAAGGACAAACCAAAAAGGATTTTGGTGGGGAACGGGGAAACAGACTGGTGTAAACCCGAAAACCACAAACTGGGGGAACGAGTACACCAAAACTGGTGTGAGCGAGGACACCACAGATTTGGTGGGGGGGAACGAAGGGAAAAAACCCAAAAAAGATAAAAGGGGAAAGGGGGAACACCAAAACTGGTGGGAACGGGGAACCACCCACAGATAGGGGGAAACCCCCGAGGGAACCACCCCCAGACTTTTTTTAAAGGGGGAAGGACCCCAAAGACTGGGTAAAGGGGAACACCAAGACTGGTAAAAAGGGAACAACAGACTGGTGTGGCAGGACACCAAACCGGGGAACGAGGACCCCAAACCAGACGGTGGGGAAAAAAGAAATTCGGGGGTTTTTAAAAGGCAACCCCAAAGGGTTAAAATTAGGGTGAACATTTAAGGGAACAAATATATTGTCCCCCATAAAACACCAGCCTTTTTTTAAAATGATTATTTTTGGTTACTTTTTTTTTATTATTTTTATTATTATTATTATTTTTAAATTTTTTGTTATTATTTTTTCAAAAATTATTCTTATTTTTATTATTTTTTTAAATATTTTTTTTTTCATTATTAAATTTTTAAATTTTTATTAATTATTATTATTATTATTATTATTTTTATTATTATTATTATTATTATTATTATTATAATTTTTAATTATAATTATTTTTAAATTTTTATTTTTTTATTATTATTATTATTATCTTTAAATTTTTTATTTTTTATTTTTTATTATTATGAGTTCATTATCATTATTATTATTTCATGTAGCCAAAATCTAGGATTTTTTAAAAGAAGGAAGGGAGGCAAAATCCGAAATGGAGGGGTGGTTCCAGCCCCTTGAATGCCTCAACCGGCACCAAGTCAACCAACACATGTGGAACCACCCCCTGTAGAATTTTTCTAAAAAAATTTTAGGCCTTTCTCGTTAATTCAGAGAAAGAACAAAAATTTTTGATGCCCTTATAATTTTTAAATTGATCTGTTAACCTTTTAAAATTTTCTTTTAAAAGGGAATTTAATTTGTTTTAATGGTCCCCCGGGCCCTCTCAGACCGGGGCAGGGGAAACCCTTGACCTTTTTTTTAACAAAAAAAAACGGGAAGAAGAATGATTGGGAAGCACGGTGGGTGTAACAGGGAACGATGTAAAGGGGGTTTTGGAATTTTTAAACCGGTCTGTTCCCTTTTAAATGATAAGGGAGAGATCGGGAAATTCCATTACAAAACCGGGGCAGGGGGGGGTTTAGAACTCATGGGGCCGCGGGGAACCCCAGGAAAGAGGAACCACTGGCCTGGATAAGATTTATCCAAGAATGAATGAATTCTTATTTTGAAGTTGGAAAGGGTGGCTTACGCCTTCCGGGATTTTTTACACCTCGCCATGGGCCTAACCCCACCCTCCCCGGGTTTTTTGTAACGTTTATTACATCCTTGATTTCATCTCCCCTGTGACGGGCTGGTTAAAACCCTTTTTTGAACTGAGCTATATTAGCAGGAATGTTTTTTGGGGTTTTTGAATGGAGCTTTAGTCCCCGACTATTGAGCAATTTTCCCACTTCATGGAGAACGTTCCAGAAATAGAGTCCCAAACCTAACCAAAGAGTTTATATTCCAGACCAGTGAGTCCACAATCCATTCCAATGAATACATATTCCTGTCCAGAGAATGAAGATTATAGACTATGAGTACATATTCCAGCCCATAAACAAATATATCAGACCAGAGAGACATGTTCCAGCCCCAAAAAACTACATATATCAGACCAGAGACTACATATTCCAGTAAAAAAGTATAGATTAAAGGACCAGAGTACATATTTCAGTCCACAAAATAGCATTCCAAACTACAGCATGCATACCCGATCGAAAGATCACAAACCCCTTTCTGATGCATAATTGCGGGACACGTTTTGTTCACAGGAGTTAGTTATTCAGGGTTTCTGTCACGCAGCTCTGGTAGCTCCTCAACGCGATTTTTAAAGAGCAGAATACCTGATCATGATTACCCCGGTCTTTTGTTTTTCCCTTCTTCCATCGGGAATAGTTATATCGACTCTTCATTCGGTTCCAGATGTTTCAAGACCGATGGGGGATTTGTGTTTACAGGATGATGGTGCAAACCTACAATTATTGAGATGTCTGCTGCTAAGACATAGTGTATGCTGCTCTTCTTTTTTTTTTTGTCCGTGACGGATATGAAGAGGGGAGATAGTACGGGAGCGGGTATTGTGTACCCTGGGTAGTGAGATTCCCGCCCCTTGGGGTACTGAGGTGTACTGTGTACCCTGTGTTAGTGGGGAGATTACTTTTCCTTGTGGTACTGGAGCGGGGTACTGTGACCCTGGTTGGGTGGGGAATTACTGTTCCCGGGTGGTACTGGAGCGGTCCCTGTGTACCCTGTGTTATGAGGAGATTACCGTTCACTGTGGTACTGGAGCTGGTACTGTGCCCCCGGAAGTGAGGAGATTACCGTTCCTTGTGGTACTGGAGCGAGTACTGTGTCCCTTTTAAAGGAGGAGATTACCCCACTGTGGTACTGGAGCTGGTACTGTGTCCCCCTGTGTTAGTGAGAGATTACCTTTCCCCTTGTGGTACTGGAGCGAGTACGGGGACCCTGTGTTAGTGAGGAGATTACGTTCCTTTTGGTACTGGAGGAGTACTGTGTCCCCTTTGGTTAGTGAGGAGTTTCCGTTCACTGTGGTACTGGAGGAGTACTGTGTACCCTGTTTTTTTTTGAGGAGATTACCTTTCCCTGTGGTACTGGAGCGAGTACTGTGTACCCTGTTTTAAAAGTGAGGATTCCCGTTCACTGTGGTACGGGAGCAGTACTGTGTACCCTGTTTAGTGAGGAGTTTTTAATTTTCACTGTGGTACTGGAGCGAGTACTGTGTCCCCCGGTTAGTGAGGAGATTACCGTTCCTTGTGGTACTGGAGGAGAAATTGTGAAAACCCCGGGTAGTAAGGAGATTACCGTTAAATGGGTACTGGAAAGGACTGTGTAATCTGTGGTAGTGAGGAGATTACCGTTCCCTGTGGTACTGGAGCGAGTACTGTACCCTGTGTTAGTGAGGGAGTTTTACCTTTCCTTGGGATTTGGGGGGGGTACTGTGTACCCTTTTTTAAAGGGGGAATTCCCGCCCTGTGGTATTGGAGCGGGTACTGTGTACCCTGTGTTAGTGAGGAGTTTAAAAGTTCCCTTTTACTGGAGGGGTACTGTGTACCCTTTGTTAGGGGAATTACCGTTCCCTGTGGTACGGGAGCGGGTACCATACCCTGGGGTATAAAGAATTATGTTCAAATAAAGAAATTAAACCTTTATGAGTCATTAGGGCTTCCATGGCGTAAAAATTTTTTGCAAAGGTACAAAGCCCCATTGATTACGAGATTTACAGAGGTGCAAGATTTACAGGGGCGTGGTTTAAAGAGGTGGGTTTTAAATGGGTTTGGGAAGGTATTACAAAGTGTACAAATCATTACAACTGTACAAACTTTATAAGGTAGAGTTCTAACCTTGACTAGAATCGTAATCACCTTGTTGCTGTCGTGTGATGGAGTGAGGATGGTGTTTTTTTTTTCCCAATCCTCTTGGTGGGGGGGAAGGGGGGTTTTAAAAATCTTCTTTCCCCGCCTCTTGTTTTTTCCCCAATTTTTATCCAGGCTTATCGGGCATTTTAATTTGTTTTTAATTATTTGCTTCACGCTCGAACCTTTGTGTTCTTCGCCATCTTCTCCTCCTTTTGTAAAGAACAGTTTTTTACCCAAAATAACTTTCCCAAAAATTTAAAAGGTTTTGATGCTGTGGCTGGAAATTTAGTTTCCCCCTGAACGATAAAATTTATTTTTGGAAGGTTGGCGGGAAGTTTTCCCTAGACTTGTCAGCACCTCTGGAACCTCTTTTGCTAGCTTGTTAATATCTTTTGCAGGTAACTTAAAGTGAATACATACGCTGTACTGCCGACAGTAGTAAAGATGAAACACTGCAGGCTTTGGGGACAACCTTCCTTTTTATGGGGGGAAACGTTTTCAAAATAAAGCCCCTTTTTTTTTTTACTGGTTAAAAGGCCTTAAAGAATCAAAACATGTATGACATCTGGGGCTTAATTTTAGACGTTTCGCCATCCAGTTGCTTTTTTCAGTACAAATTCAAAGCAAAATGGGGAAAACTTGGGAAATATATGCAAAAATCAAGGTAATCAGTCCCCCAGTCTCGGAGTTGGTGAAGAGAACCGTAGTCTTGAAGGGGTCTGAAACACAGGCACGAAGATTGGCGCTTATATTTTTCGAGGAGGGACGGGAACAAAACGAAGGCACTGGCCCAAATCATTTCAAAGCCCATCCCCATCTAAGGTACATCCCCCCACAACAGTCGACTAATACCCCGGTACCTACTTACTGTTGGGTGAATAGGAGCAGCAGATGGGAAACATACCCAAAGCTTCCACCCTTGCCGGGGATCGAATCACGGACCCCAGTATGTGAAATGAGGATTTAAACCCAGCCACGGGGTTTTGGGAACGTCTTCAGGTATTTTAAAGACCTGATTCAGTTACTGAATTATCTCATCAATTTCGGCGGCAATTTTGTAGTTCTAGATCATCGTTCAAACAATTATAGTTTTTTTCCAGTTGTAAGAATTATAGCATTTTACCAGTTGTAAAAAATTTTAGCATTTTTCCCAGTTGTAAAAAAACAATTAAGATTCACGGGTCTTAATACTTTAATCACTCTTCCAAGTTTTCTAAGGAATTGAAAGAATTTTTTTAAAGCTGTTATCGTTTTTTTAAGATTACAGTTGCTGTTTTGCAAGGCCTTTTTTTTTTTTTGGGGGGGGAGGAAATGTTGGCAATTTCTTGAGGTGCACATTTTTTTGGAATAGGCAAATTTTTCAAGCATTGATGGCAGTTTTTTTAGACATGGCAGTTTTTTTTAGGCACCATGACAGTTTTTTGGCCCTTGTTGGCAGTTTTTTGAAGCATTGATGGCAGTATTATTGGGGCACTGATGGCAGTTTTTTAGGCACTGATGGCAGTTTTCGATTTTAGATGGTTGTTTTCAGGCACTTTTGGGAAAATTTAAAAGGACAAGAGGCGACAATTTACACTTTTCTGTGGGAACATTTCGCTCTTCAAGATCTTCGTCAAACCGTTACAGTCTTTACAAGGACAGTGTGTTTTTTTTTTTTTTTTAAAATATATATATATATATATATATATATATATATATATATATATATATATATATATATATATATATATATATATAATTTAAAATTTTCCCAGTGTTGGCTTGTGCAAGTATTTTGGGTTAAATTTAAGCAACTTGGTTTTAAGGATTATGACTGTTTTCAGTGGTGAGGAGGGTGAATTGATGATCTAGAGGGCCCCTTTTTTGTCTTTAATGGGAAAAGGGAAAGGGAAAATTTTAGCTCAGTGGTGGTTTAGTGTATTACACTCTTCATCAAGAAACTTCTTACCGAGTACACCAGACCTTCACTGAACTACAATTTCCTTCACTTTTCATCAATAATTGTAGGAAAAAAAGGGGGTCCAAATCATCAACACAAAACCCCTAACACCACTTTAAACAGTCATAATCATTCCCAACAACGTTTCTCTGAAGTCGCCAAAAATTTGAAGAAGCCAACACTACAGTCGCCGTTACATCCATCATGTCCAGTGGTACTGGGCACCTGATGTTTGAAGTACTTTTATGGCCAAGTCGACTAAGGGGCTCGGAATTTTGGTTTGGGTTCCTTGTTGTCGGGGATCCCCCGTCATACACATACTGTCTCCTTCCCTTCGTGCTTCTGTGTGACTAGTTTGATCCGGGGTCAGACCGAAACCCTCATAAATTACATTCTTCCGTGTGAGTTATGTGTGTTATTTACTTGGGAAATTGACCGTAAGGTATGCGGTAGTGTTATTCATTACTGACCCTTTTCATATTTTGCAGTATTAAGATACTGCTTCTTTGATCGGCTTGTTATGTGGATCCCTCTTATGTAATTAATTCCCATAGAATCGCACTCCCACAGGTTTGGGAAACCCGTTCTTCACTTATCCTTAACCCTGTTTTATTCAGCGAGTGCCCTGGGGTTCATATTATTTGTCACCTCTGTAGCCAGTGCTAGTCAGCTGTCATGCCCGGGGGGTTGCAATAATCACAGCCTAGCAATAATTACAGCCTAGCAATAATTACAGCCTAGCAATAATCACAGCCTAGCAATAATCACAGCTACCAAAAACACAGTCTAGCAATAATCACAGTCTAGCAATAATCACAGCCTAGCAATAATCACAGCCTAGCAATAGTCCCAGTCTAGCAATAATCACAGCCTAGCAATAAATCTTTCGGCCTTAACATATCATTTACAACCTCCGGCATCGCTACCCTCAAAATTTTCCAGATATTTTACGACTTTTTTTTAAGCCCTTAGTGGTGATGTGGTCAGAAAGATTATCCGCTACTACAGCATATACTTTACTGTTAAAAGACCTTTAAAAAAATTCTGGGGTCCAGCGCTGGTGATAAAACCTTTACATTTTTAACTTTTGTTTCTGCTTGTATATTGCTTAATCTTTTATAATAGGGGCTTCCTAACAACCCTTCTCAAAAAAACTTGATCAAAGAATGCTGACCTTTCCCCCGCATGGGGCCCGTAGGCCTCCGCAGTGTTCCTTCTTTTTTTATGTTCTTACGTAGCTAGGGAGCTTCCTTCATGATTTAGGGTTTCACCCAGCTACCGGAAACACTACCAGTTACCCAGTTATGACTAATAACTACACTACAGTTAAATTCATTGGTTTTCTTTCTTTCCCCTTTGATATATTAAGACTTTGGTTGAATGATGTACAAAGTTTTACACCAACTGCAAAGAAAATGTTTTTTTGATATCTCATAAACTATCAATTTGTTGCAACTTTTATATTTTGTCAGCTACCTTACATATTTATTATCTTTATAGAAAGAGTAATCCTCGCCACTTAACAATGTCAAGTACTATTAACTACGGGTGGGTACTGACTTTGGGGACTATAGCCCTTGAATTATTACCTGATTATTTTGGGTTCTCTTTTTTTTTTATTTTTTTTTTTGGGCCCGATATATTGAAAAGTGAGCTTTATGTTCCCCCTTTTAAAATTTTTTTTTTTGGGAAATGATATCCAATTTAATTTTGCATTAAATAATTATATTTAGATTGTTTTGGTGTAACTTAAAAATTCAATTATTTTTTTTTGTGTGTAAATCATCCCCTCCCCGTGATTTGTGTGTGACTCGTTTGAATCTCCAAATTACTTTTTTTCAACCGTACATTTCATCCACGATGAAATAGCCCTTTTGGGACAGATTGAAAAACCTTTCTACTGTCTTGGTCTGCAACTTTAACTGGGCTATATTGCTCACTCTGCTTGATCTGTTCAAAAGAATGAGCAAAGTGAGATGTGAGATTAGTGGGTGGATGCCTAATAATTTGGGCCCAACTTGGGGCCCCCTTCCAACCTTTTTTATCCTGGGGATCCTTTAAAATTTTTTACTTTTATTTTATTTTTATTAATATTGGTAGAATTTGATTTATTTTTAAAGGACACAAATTGGGGACATTTAAGGTAACGTTTCCCCCCAGGGGCTTTTTTTTTGCCGGCTTGGGAAAAAACTCCTGGGAGCGAAACGTTGCCACAATAAAATGTCACATTAGTTTCATTTGTGTCCTTTTTTCTTAACTTATTTATAGTTTGCTGCGACCGTACCTTTCCACGAGGTGAGAGCTGCGCTTTTGAATTGACTTTTGAGGTACCTTAACTTCGTAACCTCATTTCTTCTCTTGATTCTACAGAAGACTAAAGCTAGCCCAAAATTCCTCCCATTTTTATCTTGGTCAAGGACTGGCAAAACAATTTCAAGAATTTTTATAAAAATACATAGGGGGGAAGGGGGGGGATTTCAACATTGTCTGACTTGCGTGATTAATGTTTCTTTCAGTTAATAAATTATATTGTAAGGAAATCAGTGAAGCAATTCTTTTTTACTCATCATGTGGGGAAAAAAATGGTATAAAAATAATGACAAAAGGAAAAAAAAAAATTTGAAATTGATCCTTTAACATAAAGGGTAATTTTACTGCTTATGTGTTTATTTTTCCAACTCATCATATGTTTTCTTGGGTATTTACTAAATGCAAATTATTTTTATTTGAGCCCACTTTGTCTCAGTGTTTAGACGGGTGTTTCCGCTGCTCACAGTTGTTGATCACTCTCGGGTTGTATGCTCTTTACTGACCTTTAAATAAGTTGTTAAATGCTTTACTTTGCCCATCTTGCTAATACAATGTTGTGCTGCTTTAATGAAAGCTTTTATCCCCGTCATTCTCAATGATGGACTTAAATTTCCTCCTGGAATGGCAATTCGAATAACTTTCAAAATACATTCTATCTCTACTGAGATCTTGAAAATAAGGTTTCGAAGCAACGTCAACCTGCAGTTAATATAATTAGCACTGTTGTAATATTTAAAGGCTCTTACATTAAGCCTATATTTCCTTTCCCAGGATTTCTCTTCTCTTCAAGAATGACCATTACATTTGATTCAGTTCCCATGAACAAGATCAGCAACCTCTACGCGTTTGTCAGCAATTTGTATTGCATTGTCCTTGTATCGATAAAGCCACTGGTTGGCGAAACCTCTACAAATAAAGATACCCAGATGTTGCACATGTGTCTAATTCCTTATTATTCTGTTTCCTCCTAAAAAAATACAATAGACAAATCATGTCTCCCGTTCGTTGCTTCACGAGCCTGGCTTTATGATCAGTGCTCAATACTTTGCTCCCAGGTGATATGTAAGTTTTAATCTGTTAATCAATATGTCACCATTGACATATTTTTTTCATCTAATTTATTACCAAGACTTTAAATCATATTAAATCACTTAAATATCATTTGTACTTGCACTAAATGTTGGTATTGATGCTAGGATTAACAGCTTAGTAACTGCAAGTATTACCTGGGTGAGGTACATACGTGAGAGAGAAAGTTGAACCCCCCTAGCATGGGTCAGTGGCCCACTTGCAGTGTTTCATTATTGTTATGCTCTTATATTATCTTGAGTACCTCGTCTAGCAGTGATGAAATCTTGTAATCTTGTGATCCTAAAAGACCCAGGACCCACAAGTAACTGAATTCACAAACACTATGAGCAACTGCTTGCTGCTCCCGACAATAACAAAACCTACGAGAATCTGTGAGACCTGTCCCTCTCTATTAGACCATATCTGGACTAACACCATATCCCCATTAAAATCAGGCATAATCACAGACAATACCACAGACCACTACCTAACCTTTCGCATAACCAATCTCGGAAAATTACCACTAGAGACTACTAAAGTTACCTTCAGACTACATAATGGACAGCTATAAATAACTTTATAGCTATGACAAACACTGACTGGCAAACAGAAATAGACAACTTCCCAGATACTGACATATGTATAAATAATTTTCTTAAAAAAGACCCAATACCTCTATAATAAGCATTGCCCTAAAAACTAAACAAATCACAACTAAAAGATTAAATAGTCCCTGGCTAACCACCAGCATACTCAAATCCATTAATATAAAGCACCTATATGAAAAACAGTACAGAATGGGTCAAATAACAAGAGAACAAACAAAACGCTACTCATCAAACCTAACGAGTCTGATAAGAAGGTAAAAAAAATTGTACTATGGAAAGATTACATAAAAAAGGTGATAAAAAAAAGACCTGGAAAACCCTATCTGAAATTCTAGGAACAAAAAAAGATACCCCCAAACAAAACAATCAACAAAGAAAACCAGATAAACCCCCCTACTCCCCCTATTGAAACAGCAAACAAACTCAATAATTTCTTTTTTCCCCATGGTTAAAAGCTGGCAAGAAAAATCCCAAGTTCAAACACTCCCCTAACGACTATCTCACTGACCCCTATCCGAACCCCTTTTCCCCTGCGCCCAAACCCCAATAGAATGAATAATATTGGTGAAAAACCCGACAATATTTTAAAGAAAAGACAAATTCAACTAATGTGACTTTTTTATTGTGGAAACGTTTCCCCCCAGGGCTTTCCCCAAGCCGTTACAAGCGATTTTGGACACGTTGGTATAAAAACTCTCAGGTGAGGTGAAAAACTAGTGGTGTTAGAAGTAGTATGATATAAGTAGTATTAGTAGTAGTAGTAGTAGTAGTGAAAAATACAATAATGAACAATCAATATGCACATGGAAAAAGGTGATAAAACAAATATTGGGTGTATAACAATAGGTTAAAAAAATTTTCTGCTGGAGGTTGAAATAAAAAAGGCCAGTAGGTTTTCCACTTTACGATGTGCTAAAAAACGGGAAAACTATGTGATGGTAGGGTTTACTGTTTTCGGGAAATTCTTGCTAAGACTTCAGAATGGTGAAGCTGCCTTTTTTTGTTTAATTGTTTAGAAACGAGATAAGTGCTGATTAAAGGCATTTTCGTCTACAAAATGTTTCTTTGATTACTGTGGGGGTCTTTGAATTTCGAGATGATTGTTGGAATTTCGGTGTTGTCGCAGGCGTTGTTCAGGTTATCGTTTCAGCATTCATGTGTTCTTGATGTGTCTCGGGGTTTTTTTGTTTTCCCCTTAAAAAATTCTGTCGCACCTCCAGGGGGTATGTGTGACCCCCGTTGACTGGTTCTTGCGGATTTGTCCGGTTAGATCTAATAGAAGTACTGGAAGCGTGGCGACTCTAGTTTAGCTTGTGCAAATACTTTGAAATGTTGGATGCAACCTGGCTTTTGGGGAAAGAATTATAACGCAGTTGAAGGGGATGTTTCACTGAAGAAAGTCAATGACAAGCCCCCTTTCTAGATTCACCCCAAAAGTAGATAACAACCTAAGATTTCAAGTTTCCAAACCTACAAAAAAAAATGACCTCACCCCTTCTATTCAGTCAAGATACTAAGAAAAATATCATCATCGGTTTTCCTAGGCTTCCTTTGTGCCCTGAGTTTTTTGACGAGAATTTTTAAATTCACCAAATTCCTGATTTACATTTTCCTTCCTTTTTCATCAAATTGCAAAAAAGCTCTTCAGATCATTAATTCCCCCTCGTCAACTCCATAAACAAAGTTATAATTTTTCCCCAAACAACCAGGTTGCATCCAACATTTCTAAAGTATTTCCCAAAGCTAACTAGCCCCTTTGCCCGTACTTCTTGGGATCTCCAGGACAAAATCCAAGCACCATGAACCAGTAAACGCAGGGGTCTACATATCCCCTGTAGGCTGCGACGGGTATGTAGGAAAAACAGCAAGAAACCTCAGACACGCATCAATGCACGAATGCATGCAAAAACGAAAACCCTGAACAAGCCTCGTCAACCCGAAATTCCCAACAATCATCTCATGAAATTAAAAGGCCCCCGACTAGTAATAAAAGAAACTAATTTCCGTGCAAAATGCCTTGAATCGCACTTATCTCTTTTCAAACAAATTAAACCCCAAAAAAGGCATTTCCCCATCTCTAAAGCAGAGCCCCAAAACAGAAAACCACATGTCTCTCTTTTTAATCGTGATTGCCTCCCTGGCCTTTTTTTCAACCCCCAGCGAAATTTTGTCAACCCTTTTGTTATTACAAATTTTTGTTTAACCCCTTTTTCATTCTTTGTTTTTTACCTTTTTTAACTTCTACTACACACTACTACTATAATACTATTATACCCTCTTTTTAAACCCCCTATTTTTTCACCTCACCTTAAGTATATATATAAACTGTGTCCTATACCCTTGCGGCAGAAAGCTCCTGGGGCAAACTTCCCCTGTAAATTAGTTGTTGTGTCCTTTTACTTCAATAAAGTTTCATTATAATCAAAAATTAAAAAAACAGCAGGTGACCTAAATAACACCCCCTTTTATATCAAAAAAGCCTCTAAAGTTTTTCCCCCAATTATTCAACCCTTTAAAAAATCCTTGAACCCTCTATTTATAATAAAAATAAAAAGGGCCCCCTACATAAAAAGAATAAAACGGCCTGAAAATACGGGCCGATATCTCACCCCTTCCCCCAAAAATCTTTAAAAAAATTAATTCTGAATTTACCCCCCACCTCCAACAACTACTCAACCACTGTAAATTTATTCAGGCCTAATAAAAATACAAATGATGCCTTATAAAATTTTAAATAATTTCCCTTGGAAAAAAAGAAACCCCAGGGGGAATCTTCATTGATTTGAAAAGTTTTTGTTAATTAATGATCTTTACCCTAAAATTATACTTGGTAAAAGAGGACACTCCCTAAACTACCTAAAATCATCCCTTTAAAAAGGAAACCAATATGTGTCCCAAAATGGGAAAACTCCACCCCCAAACTTTTACCGTGGTGCCCCCGGAAAGGTTTTGGCCTATCCTTTCATTAACGACCTACAAAAACATCTCAACTTAAACCCATACTTTTTAGATGACCCACCGTTATCTCCACCCAAGCCCAACACACTGCCCAAAACTGTTCTGAAATTTCAGAAAATATTTCCCGGATGAAAGCAAACCTCTCAATATTAATAAAAACCCATTTTATCCCGTTTGGAAACAGAGCTACAAATGTTCCCTTAACATAATGATAAACGGATCACTTGTCACAAAACTCACGGGGGAAAATTTTTAGGAAACCATCTTGACATGGCCTCAAATTTCAGACACATATACAACAAATTTCAAGAAAGTCTCAAAAACCGTGGGAATACTATCCCAAAATCGGTACTATGTTCCTCCCCTCTCCCCACCCCATATCACTCACTCATTTACCACTACCTCACCTTGGAATCTGGGATGGGGCTCTACATCAAAAACCCTCTCAGACCATTAATAAACAACAAAAGGCAGCAGTTAGAATGATAAAATTCCCCTCCCGACAACATACTCCACCTATTCAAAAACCTAAACTTACTCACCATACAAGACATCCATACTTTTTTTCTGTGCCTATTTCATACATAGAACACTCTTGCAAATATTAACCCACCACTCAAACTTCTCCTTACCAATTTTAACAGGACACATGACCATAAAACTAGACACAGATCACTCCTCAGTTTCCGTGTCCATCAACACTATGTAAAAAAATCAATGCATATAAAAAACGAAAATTTTGGGAAATTTATTACCTGTTTGCCAAAAAAAACCTACCTGTCCCCAATTCAAAACGATGCTAAAAAACCTTCTCACCCAAACCTAAGTGTTTTCCCATTCCCAAAAAGTAGAATAATCATTTAAAGTAAAAAAATGTTATGAAAAATACATACTAATAACTATTTCCATAACATTTAAATTTTAATGAAATTTCTTAACTGCAATGCAATTAATTTTTTAAATTGTTTCTATAATTATTGCATTGTTAAATTAAATTTATATGTTAACTTATATTAAACTTTATAACTTGAAGAATTATCTTATTTTATAAAATTATCAACCCTAACTTTTAAATTTGTCTATAATAAAATATTAAATCCCAAAACCACTATTAGGGCTTTTTATTTTAAACTCATTAAACCTATTATCTTGTTTACCCAACCTGTATCATTGTACCATGTCTCAATAAAAATATTATTATTATTATTATTATTATTATTATTATTATTTTAACAGTTAACATCTTGTAGTTTGGGTTTACATCTTGTAATCTTGCAGTGACAACATCTTGTAATCCCAAAAAGACAACATCTTGTAGTCTAGCAGTGACAATATTTGTGTTTAGAAGTATCATCTTGTAATCTAGCAGTGACACCATCTTGTAATCATAGTGACATTTGGTCTGCAATGCAACATCTTTTCCGCAGTGACCATGATGTAGTCCTAAAAACTTATGATCGTCTTTTTTGTTACTCGGGCATTGGATTAGCTAGTTGCAATAATGTTGATGGGTACTGATAAAATGTTAAGTAAAGTGACACACGTCATTTTATTGAAGGCAACGTCAAATCAAAACAAACAAACTAACTCTCAAGTAAGGAAGCGGGCGTAGACGGCGAAAAAGAAGGTCTTAACCCCCAGCTGAAACATGGAAGGATAACAGCCGTTCGGCTGGGGACAGCTATAGCGCCAAAGTTCATGAGCTCAGTTTACTGTCTTGTTTTAAAAGCCCAAATCTTCAAACAAACCTCCTTTTTGGAAAGGGACGTTAGTTTTGCATAGTTGTCGAACTCTTCGATGAAGTGTTTAAAAAACTAGATCTTGTCGTGATGTGAAATTGTAAGGGGCAACGGAAGAAAGACGTGTTCTTTGGGGAACATGGTGTTCTTCCGAAGATGTAGTGAATAATTATAGGTGTTTCCAGGTGAAGGGGATTGATCGTTACTTCAGTTTCCTTCAAGTGTTAGATCTTGATATTGTGGTGGAGTTGCTTTGGGGGGGAGGGGGGTGGGGTGGTGGCGGGCGGTGGTGGGGCACTGTGGCTTGGGCAGCTGGTGGGTCAGGAGTGGCTTGGGGGCGGTGGGTCAGGGTGGCTTGGGAGCTGGTGGATCAGGAGTGGCGGGCTGGTGGGGCAGGGTACTTGGGCAGATGGTGGGTCAGGGTGGCGGGGGGCCCGTTGGATCGAAATGGACTGGGCACAGAGGCTGAGGGCCTGATGGATGGTTATGCCTTCTTCGTGGGAAAATTTTCAATATATCCATGGTGATGTCAGGATAATTGTAGCTGGGAAGGTTGTTGGGCGGAAGTTGGGGTTCCCAGGGAAATTGCAGGGAACATTAAAGTACATGATCTTAGGGGGGCGTCGTCTGGGAGTGTTGGAATAAAGTTGGCAGCAGAAATAGGCTTTAGGAAATTTGGTGATTTTTTAGTGTCAGTTTTAAGTCTAGTGATTGCTAAATTCAGGGTCTCAAGTTTTTTCAGGATTTATTTTTTAAGGAGGGGACGATAAAAATTTTTTGGGTCCCATACTTTTCTAATTTTTCTTTTTTTTCTAAGGGGAATTTTTTTGCACAATTGATGTTAAATAATCAGGAAGGTTAAATTCAAAATTTTAATTTCGTTGAGATATAATGTTAATTTCTTTCCCTTCCCTTTTTGGTTACTGGTTTTAAGGCCTTATCTATGTGTGTACTTACCAATTTTGTTGGGGTAGTCACATGTTTTTTTTTGTTTTGTGTGTGAGATTGAGTGTAGGTAATTTCCACAATCTGATAGAGTGTTAATGTTCATATTTTAAATCCAATATATTTAAATATCGGCTGTTTTAACCGATACCTATACCCCAAAGCCGATCCCCCGATCCCAACTTTTGGCACTGCCTGTTTAATTTTTTGCACAACACATAAACCCCATGTGTTTTAATTCCCCCGGGCACGGAATCATGGCGAAAAACGCAATATTTTACTTTTAAATTTTTTTTACTGATATTTTCATATAATATTCTCTCGGGGGAGCCCTGAAAAACCCCGATGGCAAATCCCCGTGGATACCCGGGGGGGACGGTTTTTTGTGTGGCGGGTGTGTGTGACGGGTTGTGTGTGACGGCTTTTGTGTGGCGGCTGTTGGCGGCTTTTGTGTGGCGGCTGTGTGTGGCGGCTTTGTTTTTGGGGGCGTGTGTGTGGCGGCTGTGTGTGGCGGCTTTTGTGGCGGCTGTTGGCGGGTGTGTGTGTGGCCTGTGTGTGTGGCGGTGTGTGTGGGGTTTTGGGGGCTTTTTGACGGCTTTTGTGGCGGCTTTTTGGCGGCTGTGTGGGCGGCTTTTTGGCGGCTGTGTGACGGCGTGTGTGACGGCTGTGTGGACGGCTTTTTGTGGCGGCTGTGTGTGGCGGCTGTGTGTGTGGGCTGTGTGTGACGGCTGTTTGAACGGCTTTTGTGTGACGGTTGTGTTTCGGTGTGTGTGTGTGACGGTTTGTGTGTCTTGTGTGTGTGTGGTTTGTTGTGACGGTTGTGTTGTGACTGTTGTGTTTGACGGATGTGTGTGATGGTTTTTGGATTTGACGTTTTTGTGTGACTGTTGTGTGTGTGACGGTTGTTTGGGGTTGTGTGTGACGGTTGTGTTGTGACGGTTTATGTGTGACTTTTTTGTGTGTTGTGTGTGTGACGGATGTGTGTGATGGTTGTGTATTTAGGTTGTGTGGTTTTTGTGTGTGCTGTTTTTGTGACGGATGTGTGTGATGGTTTGTGTATTTGACGGTTTGTGTGTGACGGTTTTTTGTGTGACTGTTTTGTGTGGCGGTTTGTGTGTGTGACTGTTGTGTGTGTGACGGTTGTGTGTGTGACTGTTTGTGTGTGACGGTTGTGTGTGTGACTGTTGTGTGTGTGATGGTTGTGTGTGTGACTGTTGTGTTTGACGGCTGTGTGTGTGACTGTTTTGTGTGTGCGGGTTTTTGTGTGACGGTTTGTGTGTGGGTTTGTGTGTGTGACTGTTTTGTGTGACGGCTGTGTTTGACTTTTGTGTGTGACGGTTTTTTGTGTGACGGTTGTGTGTGTGACTGTTTGTGTGTAACGGTTGTGTTTGACGTTTTTGTTTGACGGCTGTTTTGTGTGGTTGTGTGTGTGTGCGGCTGTGTGTGTGTGACGGCTGTGTGTGTGTGACGGTTGTGTGTGTGACGGTTGTGTGTGTGACGGCTGTGTGTATGTGACGGCTGTGTGTGTGACGGCAGTGTGTGTGGGGACGGCTGTGTGTGGACGGTTTGTGTGTGTGGACTGTTGTGTGTGTAACGGTTGTGTTTGACGGTTTGTGTGTGACGGCTGTGTGTGTGTGACGGCTGTGTGGGGCGGTTGTGGGGGGACGGTTTTTGTGTGTGTGTGACGGCTGTGTGTGTGACGGCTGTGTGTGGGGACGGCTGTGTGTGTGTGCGGTTGTGTGTGGGGGACGGCTGTGTGTGTGGCTTGGGCGACAAGCATGTTTCAGGTGCTTATTGAGATTGACAGGAAGATTGTTGTTAGGGTTTGAACTCTTTTTTGCCCCAAAACACTGCCCAACCCCAAGTACATATATACCTCTTCACTCTGTTAACCCCTTTTACGATATTGACGGTTGGTCGCAGACTCGTCTGCCCGTGTATGGGCCCTGGATGTGTGGGCGAAAAGGGGCTGTTGAAACCATATTTAGACTTAATAAGCCAAATTCATACTCTGGTAAAACTTTAAACGTGACGCGAGAGGCGATCTCTCAAGCCCACTTGTGTTCCTCAGTGGGTTACCTGTGTCCTGGGGTTAAACTCACTTTCTCACTCGCTTACAGCACTTGTTGTGGCATGCAAAGTGTATGTTACATTTGGTTCTCGTATTCCCCACCTTAAAACCCTCCAGACCAGCAACCCCGATGCTAAGGTATAATAGGGGGAACCCCCTTGTTATACTAGCACCTTGGTTCAACTCGGGTAATGAAAAAAAAGGTTGTGAAGCGTGTTGGACATTTTAATCAACATTGGAAGACTTACCTCCCCAAAACTGTGAAAGGCGGTTCTTTCCGTGTTTTTGCTTGCAAATTTCCTTCCTGTACATATCCTCTGTAAATATTGTCATATAATTGCTTTTTTGCTGAAGGAAATATAACATTTACTCCTGCTGCCTTTGCTGGTTCTTTATTTCTGCCTTGGTTATCATGCTGCAACAAGGTGTCCCCAAAAAACCCCCTGTGCGATAATTGCCACCCCTCTGTCCCAAATAGCTTGTGGCACAAAAGGGCCCCAATAAATAAGTCCTCTGTCTGACTTTTGGGTTATCCTAGGTTCTCTAAAATATGCTGCTTTTGATAATCTATGTAACTGTATTTTTGTATTGAATAAACTTATTTAAATTTTCCCCGGACATGGGGGCCAGAGACAGGCGAATTCCCCAACCCCCTTCCCCTGGGGATAATCAGCTATTCCCGTTCGTTCTTAAAGTAACTCTTAATTTAGCATTCATTTTTCCAAATGATTGGATTAATAACCATTAAGAATTTCTAATCTGCCTTAATGACAGTGTACACGACCAAATGTTGACACTGGTTGTTTGGCAGACTGAGTCAGGTGACCCCCCCGTGGGACCACTTGTTGGCGTCTCCTTAAATGGAGAGGAGTGTTGGTCCCCCCTCCCCCTTCTTCCTTTCTGAAGCATTCCCCCTTCTTCCTTACTGAAGCATTCCCCCTTCCTCCTTCTGAACATTCCCCCCTTTTTTCCTTCGAACATTCCCCCTTCTTCCATTAACACTCCCCCCTCCTTACTGAAGCAGTACCCCCTTCTTCCTTACAACATTCCCCCTTCCTTATGGCATTCCCCCTTTCTTCCTTACTGGCATTCCCCCCTTTTTTCCTTACTGAGCTTCCCCCTTTTTCCTTACTGTAACCTCCCCCCTCCTTTCTGAAGCAGTACCCCCTTCTTTTACTGAAGCATTCCCCTTCTTCCTTACTGTAACCTCCCCATCCTTACTGAAGCAGTACCCCCCTTTTTCCTTACTGAAACATTTTTCTTCTTTCTGAAACACTCCCCCCCTTCCTTACTTAAACATTCCCCCCTTTTTCCTTACTGAACATTCCCCCTTCTTTCCCTTTCTGAAAGGGTTCCCCCTTTTTCCTTACTGAAGCATTTTCCCCTTTTCCTTACTGAAGCATTCCCCCCTTCTTCCTTTCTGAAAAACTCCCCTTCTTCCTTATTAAGCCTCCCCTTCTTCCTTCTGAAGCACTCCCCTTCTTCTCTAAGCCTCCCCTCTTCCTTCTGAAGCAGTACCCTTCTTCCTTACTGAAGAACTCCCCCTTAGAAACCTCCCATCTTCCTTACTGAAGCAGTCCCCCTTCTTCCTTTCAGAAGCACTCTCCCCCTTTATTCGAATATTTTTCAACACCTTCCTAAATCAGACCGCCCCCCAATCATTTCCCAGGTGTTGAGGGTCACATAGTCCTGAACGGGTTTGAGAATGAAGGGGGAATGATGACTGTGATACAGTCTTCTAGAGGCTGGGGGGTTGTGTGGGAAAAAGATATGGGCTCCTAAAGGGTGAGGTGGTTTTTGATGACCAGTGATATAGTCTCCTAGGTGTTTGGGGTGATGACCTGATATAGTCTCTAGGGGCTGAGGTGGTTGTGATGACCAGTGATATAGTCTCCCGGTGTTTGGGGTGGTGACCGGGGATATATCCCCCTGGGCTGGGTGGTTTGTGACCAGTGATATAGTTTCCCGGGGGTTTAGGGGGGGTTTCCTGATTAGTCTCCCATGGGCGGGGGTTGTGATGACCTGATATAGTCTCCAGGGGCTGGGTGGTTGTGATGACCGGTGGGATAGTCTGCTTTTGGTTTTAGGGTAAAAATTTATATAGTCTCTAGGGGCTGAGGTGGTTGTGATGACCGGTGATATAGTCTCCTTTGGGGTGGTTGGTTGTGATGACCGGGGATAAGTCTCCAAAAGGGTGAGATGGTTGTGATGACCGGTGATATAGTCTCCAAGATGTTTGGGGGGAGTGAAGGTGATATATCTCCTAGGGGCGGGTGGTTGTGATGACCGTATAGTCTCCTGGGCTGAGTTGGTTGTGATGACCGGTGATATATCCCCCTGGGGGTTGAGGTGGTTGTAAACCGGGTTTATAGTCCGGGTGGGTGGTAGTAAACCGGTGATATAGTCTCCTAGATACTAAAGGGAATGAGTGGTTTGTTAGTGATAAGGTTTCTTAAATCTGAAGGGGTAATAAAAATGTTTCCTTTAAATGCTGTAGGGGTAGATGGCCCCTATTTTCCCCCCGATAAATTCTGGGTGGGTAATGATAACTTTTTAAAAATCGTCATATTAAAATTGGAAATGTTGTTGGTTGCCCTCCTCTGTTTCGTGGTGTCTCTTATAGTCTCCGTGTGCCTCCACGTCTCCTGTCCTCCGGTCTCCTGTGCCTCCAGGGTTCCCCGTCCCCCAAGGTCCCGTCTTCTGGGCACCGTGTTTCTCTCCCCCTGATATTAACATACAATGGTGAAAACTAGACCGACTTGAATATATATATATATATATATATATATATATATATATATATATATATATATATATATATATATAAGTAAAAGGAAGGTTTTGGAAAAGAGGTTAAGAATGGTAAAGCAAAAGGGGAAAAAGTTTTGGACTGATTTTAAATAAGTATGAAAGCCTAGGTGAACATTTGACATTTAAAAAAATAGAAGAAAAGATTTATTAGAGGGAAGTTAGATATCGGAAGATGGGGGGAATGTTGATGAAGATGGGGAAGCTGTAATTTTATGCATTGAGGGGGGAGGACAACATCCTGTAGGACTGAGGAAAAGCCGTTTATTTGGAGGGAAGTTCGTGGGCGTGGGTAAATGAAAAGGGGTAAAGCAACTGGGATTGATTGAATAAAGACAAACTTTTAAAAAGCAGGTGGGATATATTTTTGGGGTGGTTGGTTCTTTTAGTTAATAAATATATGGAAAAGTGTAAGGTATCAGGGACTGGCAAGGGGGACATCATAGTTCCTTTGTATAAAAAAAGAGGACAAATGAGCATACAATTAGTATGGGACTAACCTATTGGTATATCTAGAAAAGTGTATGGAAAAAGTTATTATTGGAAAAATTAAGAGTAAGGTAGTGAACGGTCGTGATAAACGGGGTGGGGGGTGAGCCAAGTTTTTTGCAGAAAAACATGGTGAACGAAATTTCAAAAGGAAAAAAGGGTTTTCGTGGTTTTTTGGTTTTGGGAAAAAAGGCTTATGGGGGGGATGGAAGGCAATGTGGCAGGTGTTGCAAATGTTGGGGAGGTGGTTACTGAAAAAAATTAAGTTTTTTTACGGGGTTTGGGACGGTCGCAAAGTTTTTGGAGGGGGGGAATTTTTAGTAAACAGGGTCCTGGCATGATAGGTGCTGGGGCCTTCTTTATCATTATTAGTTTATAATATGAAACCCCCACATTGTAATTTTTAAAGAAAATAAACATTTAAATTTGATGTGTGGTGCCCCGGGTTGTTCAATATATTTATGATGGGTTGTATGAAAGTGAATGCTTGGGTGTTGGGGAAAGGGGTGTGGGGTTAAAAGATGAAAATCTAAAACAAAGCGGGAGTTGTCATATTTGCTTTTGCTGATGACACTGTGTTTTAATTCTGAAAAGAATTGCGAGGTTGGTGGACAAGTTTGGTAGGGTATGTAAAAAAGGGTATTAAAAAGGGGAAATGGAAAAAAAAAAGGTGTAAAGATAAAAAATTTAGGTAATGAAAGAATGGTTTAGATTGGAGGAAGAAAATATGGAGGATGTGAATGTATTCAAATATTTGGGAGTGGGGTTGTCAGCAGATGGGTCTATGAAAAAACGGGTGAATCTAGAACTGATGAGAGGGGAAAAAATGGTGCCCGAGGAGTCTGTAGAGACAACGTTATCCATGGGGCAAAGAGTAGAATGTTGGGGTATGTTATAAACTCTCTTATATGGGTGTGAAGCATGGGTGGTGAATGTTGCAACAAGGAGAAGGCTGGACCAGTTGAGATGTTTTTTCAGGGGAATGTGCGGGATGGATATTGCAGAGAAACTGATTTGGAGTTGGTGGGGTGCGGGGTTCCTAAAGTATTTTCCCGAGGACTGAGGACATTTGGAAAGGGTGGGGAAAAAAGTAGAAAGACTTTAGAGCATAAAAATCTGTAGTCAAAGGGGTTGTAGGGGTCAGTCTGGAAAGGTTGGGGTTAAGGGGGTTTTGTGTGCGAGGGGGTTGGACTTCCAGCAAACATGCATGAGCGTGTGAGATAGGGTGGTGCAAATGGTTATGGTTTTTACGTGTGCTGTTGGAGTGTGAGCAAGGTAACATTTATGGGGGGTTCAGGAAAACCGGCGGGCCCGGACTTGAGTCCTGGAGATGAGAAGTACAGTGTCTGCGCTCTGAAGGAGGGTGTTGATATTGCATTTTTATAACCTGTGCGAACCCTCTCACAAGAAGTGATGGAGTGAAAGATAAAACGTTTCTTTCTTTTCCGGGGCACCCCCACCTCGGTGGAAACGGGATGTGTTTTTTTAAAAAAATATATATATATATATATATATATATATATATATATATATATATATATATATATATATATAAAATATATATCAATAACTAAATGCACTACCCCGGGGTCGAACCCATGATGCTTTGGCCCCCCTCTTATGAGCGAAAACAGCGCTCTAGTCCACTGCCCACAATCCTTTAAAAGGGAGCGCATCAGTGGACTGAATGTTTCTCGCTCAAAAAAGGGGGGTGTGGACGCCTCTAAGTAATTTCATTCTCCTTTTTGGTGTACTAGCTCACAAGCAGTATATTTATTTTGTAACCATATATATATATATATATATATATATATATATATATATATATATATATATATATATATATATATATATATATATATATATATATATATATTATTTTTAACAAGTTGTATGATCAAACAACACTGGTTGAAGGGTTGGAACCCGCTCTTTGGCCCCCCTCATGGGGGCAAAAAACCCCTGACGCTCTAGGACCTGGTTTTGAGGTTGTGTTTTGGATTAGAGCGTCATTTTTTTTCCCTCACCATGAGGCGGGCCAAAACAGCATGGGTTGAATCCTGGTTATCGATGTTGTTTTGAAAATATGTCTGCCGATTAGGTAAAACTGGTCAATTCAAAAACTCATCTAAATTTAAATCCTTTCTAAAAATTTTTCATATACGTTTAAAGATATATTTTTTTTATTTTTGTTAATGTAAATTTTAAAATTTTTAAAAAACTTTAAAAAACCCACCTTATTTAAAAAAGCACAATTTAATTTAGCCCACAACTAAATATATTTTAGATCGTTAACAATAATTTAATAATATAAAACCAATGAAATATATTTTTTTCGTTGTGTTCAGAATTTTTGCGAAATTTTGCATACACAAAATTTTCCCCTTTTCTTATATGGCAAGGGGTGAGCGTTTATTTTAAACCTAAATCGCAAGTTTTACCTAATCGGACAATTTTTATATATATATATATATATATTATATATATATATATATATATATATATATATATGTCTGCCGATTAGGTAAAACGTAATTTAAAAAACTCATCTAAAATTAAGTCCTTTCTAAAAATTTTTTTATACGTTTAAAAAATATATTTTTTTATTTATATTTGTAAAAATTTATAATTTTGTACCAAAAGAAAAATTTTCCTACCCAACCAAACAACAAGCGCAATTTAATTTGCCCCCCAACTAAAATATTTTAATCGTTAACATTAATTTAATAATAAACAAACACAATAAAAAAATTTTTTTTTATGTTCAGAATGATTTTGGCGAAAAATTTCATAAAAATTTCCCCTTTTCTTTATGGCAAGGTGAGCGTTGCTATTTAACCAAAATAAAGGTTTTACCTAATCGGCACGACAAAAAAAAATATATATATATATATATATATATATATATATATTTGTGCCATTATAAAACTCAATCAGAACTCATTTAAAAAAATTTAAATCCTTTTTAAAAATTTTTTCTTATCGTTTAAAAATTTTTTTCATTAATGTTAATGTAAAAATTTATAATTTTTTTCCAAGAAACTTTGAAAATACCCAACCTTTTTACGCGCAATTTAATTTACCCAATAAAAATATTTTAATACGTTAACATTAATTTAATAATAAACAAACCAATGAAATATATTTTTCGTTGGTTCAGAATGATTTTGCGAAATTTTATACACAAATTTTCCTTGTCTTTATGGCAAGGACGTTGCTATTTAAGCCAAAATAGCAAGTTTTTTCCTAATCGGCCGTTTTTATATATATATATATATATATATATATATATATATATATTGTGTGTGTGTGTGGGAAAAGGAAAAATTTTCAAATTAAGGGGAATCATTTTAAAATTAAAATTTTCTAAAATTTTCTTTATACGTTTAAAGACATATTTTTTCATGTATGTTAATGTAAAAATTAATAATTTTGTTCCAAAAAACTTATTACAACAAACGCAATTTAATTTACCCTAACCCAATAAATATATTTTAGATAGTTTACAATAATTTAATAATAAAAAAACCCCAAAAAATGCCTTATCAGACAAAGAGGCATTGGTATCCCCAAAGTATCTCAGATTGCTCTACCTGTTTTCCTGTCCATGCATTATCGGGGGCTGGTGCAGTGATTCCCCCTGAACATCTTAGGGACAAGATTGAAAACAACCAAAAAATTCGTCGACGGGGGCCAGGATCTGGGATAATCTAATCGAAACCAGGGCCCGCTCCCCCAACCTAAAAAAAATCGCACTGGGATGGCCCCTAGTAAAAATTAGCCTCAGTGCTTCAGAGGGGTCAGGGAAGGATAGAACCCGCCTCCTTGCAGTGGGGCTCCTCATGCAGGGACTTTTTGTTAGCTGTTCAAAACTCCAGCCTTGGCACATACCACAGACCATCCCCATTGGTGTTGCCTACGACTTGCCGCCCTATTCTCGCCGAACACAGGGTATTTGTGGCGTGAAGCACAGACCGATTCGGGGCCCTGGTATTGTGTGTAAATCCAGGGAAAGATTACAAGACAGAAAGCATAAAAAACTATGCAGATTGATGACGCCAAAAACGTCCGATGATATCACCCTTCAAGCCCCAGACGGCAAGCAGGTGGTGTGGGGCTACACATGCATCTACCGCTGATACCTATCTAAAAAACCAGGGATGAAGGAGGGGGGACTGCCATTCAGGGAGTCCCAAAGTCGAAAAAATAGAAATTGCCCATCTTATGTTTGTTCCCATAGGTTCAGAGACCCTTGGCTCATGGGGGAAAAAGTGCATCTAAGTTCCCCAAGGAGCTGGGCAAAAAACTCAACAGGGAACTAGGGGTCCCAGGGCAGCTAGTTTTCTGTTCCCGCGACTCAGCTCTGCTGTTCAGAGGGGTAATGCATGCTGTATTTTTGGGGACACGAGCTCTGAGGCTGGATGAGATTTT